>JANHFO010006435.1:2149-13128 GCA_032468095.1 Pareas carinatus | reverse complement strand
TTTTGCACTCACCTGCATTGCTGCCATAGGTACTGGTTCAATTGCGGCTTCCAAGCAGTTTTCCAGCATGGAGAAGCTGTTTTTTCAGTCACATGCCCTGTTGCTCTTCACCCCTCCATTAGTACTGTTCAATGAAAAATTCAAAACCAAACAAGGAAGCCTTCCAATCAGGAGAGGCTGCAAAAGTCCTCCAATCAGGAGAAAGGAAACAAGCCATATTTTGTCCAATCACAACCTCCGGAATTAAAAAATTGAAATAATTCACGTAAAAATTAATATTTTTAAAAATCATTTCTTAATGAGTGCCTAGATGCCAAGATGAACAGATCTACCAAATTTCATGTTTGTAGCCGTTATAGTTTTCAAGAGCTGATGATGAGTCAGTCAGTCAGTTTTTCGTGTTTATATATATAGATTTTATCTTTGTTTGCTGAGAGGGAAGAAATGATAAGGACTTCATCGATACCCCACATCATTCTTCGGAGATGAAAAAAGATATTTGTAACTTTAATAGTTTGGGAGATCTGGTGATGAATCAGTGAGTGGTATTTCGCATTTATATATATAGATATATAAAGAAATGACTACCTCTTTCATCGCCTTATCACTTCTTAAAATATAACAAATGATCTCTTCTTCCCATATCTCTTATCAATAAGCAGAGTCTTAAAGCCTTGTCATTCAGTTCTGATCAGCAAACTCAATTACTGGAGATGACAATACACCTATTTTTACCTTGGTTAAGTAAACCAACTTAAATTCTTTCCTTCTATTATATTGATTTTTAATTCTGTTGTATACTCGGTTCTTTAGACATTGAAGAGTCGGGTTGTATAGATAATAGCAGGTTTATTGCAGACAAGAAAATGCATATCATACAGCAAGCAGAATCACAATCGAGCCTAGCAATACTGCTGTGCAATAGGCTTATATATAGAATGGCCTCTAGGAGGTAGTCAATAGGCAATTAGACATTTTCCCACGCTAGCGACCCCTGAAGACATGCAGTCTGGGCCTGTTCAGACTTTAACTACTTTAGGGCAATGACTAAGCAAAACAACGTTAAGCTTAATACATTGTAAATTCCATCAAACAATGGTATAGAACTTTATTTATTTTTTTCTGTGATCCTTCAAATCTTCAAAAAATCTTCAAAATTTTAACCAGTGCATTATACATCCAATATAAGGAAATTATCCAGCTCACTCTTTCAGTTTAACCCTTTTAATTATTAATCCATGACCCAGTTTCCATTGTACATCCAGTGTAGCATTTATTTCCATATCAATCTGTAGTCTGTTAAATCACTTTCAGATCAGTCTCAGTCTATCCTCTTCAGAGTCATTTTTGACTTAAAAATTGTAATCTTGCTAGTCATATGCAAGTTTGTTCCCTACAAAAAGTAAAAAACTTTCTCCTGGGTGTCCCAATATTTTTTACTTTTTATGCAAGGATCTAAGTAATCAGCCATTTCCACAGAATATAGTGTTTAATCAAACAGGATGTGTGTTATGTCTTCAATAACTAGTACACCACTTATGTTCTTTCTTTGAATGCATTAATGCAAAAGACTGATAAGATGATTGTGCAATGATACAGGATGTCACATATACATTTGGTCACCTCTCAACTAAATTAGTAAAGGAATAGCAGACTCCTCTCTTGAGGATTTATCCTGTTTCTCTGAAATTAATTTTGAAACCAAATTCTCTTCCATAAATTGAGTAAGATGGGTTTTAAAATATATCGTGCATGCTGTTTGAATCATTATTATGGATAGGATGAATAAACTAATTATTTCCCAAATACTGTTTTTTTAAAAAAGGTAATTAATATACTACTGTATTAATGAATGTAATAGTAATGACTATGTTCAGATTTTAGACCCAAATTTGAACAAAGAATATATAATTCAACTTAGCTAATAGCTATTAAAAATTTTGTCTGGATTGCTGGTTTCTCATTTTTTGGACAGCACTGAATATTAGTACACTGGCTGACTCATTTCTTCTTTTCCTGTAGCATGTTAGATTCTGTTCTTCCTAGAGTCCAACCCCAGCATAAATTTCTAGAATACCATGTGAGATAGGACTTTACAAAGGTTGATAAATGACAGCTCCTGGCACCTTCATGACTAGCTGTTCTGTTCAGAGAGCCACTAGTTCTCTGTCAAACACTAAGCATTTATTATAGCACTTTGTGAAACAGCAGTAAATATATCATGCTATGTTCAAAGTATAAAAGATCAGCAATAAATTAATAATAATCTTCATTTTCTCCCCGTGTTAATTCATTGCAAGGCTTAGTATGTATTATCTTTACTGAGTCCTATTTTAGTCATTATTTTTTAAAAAAACTAATGAAGCAGCCACATACTGAGTAACAAAACTTATTTACTCCAAAGTAAAACCCATTAAGTTCAATGGGATTTACTCTCTCTTAAATATGAAGTGGAATATGAAAACATATTTCTTTTTATTCACGCCATTGAAGTATTTTCTAAAGACTATGTAATTTCTCACACCTTTCATTTATGGACAAAAATAATTTTCCTTTTAATGCTATATGATTTATTTTATGGTTGGAGATTATTTACTGCAGGGTTTTTTATTAGTGTTGTTTGTATGTTTCCCAGCTGACTCATAAGTCACATGAGCTTTTTTCCTCTGTTGGAAATGGGAATAACTGGTCAATTCTTTTTTTAAAAAAAGTTTTATTGAACTGTAAATCTTTTAATACTAAAATTCTGTCATACGTGAAAAAGAGGCGATCAGATGTAATTGCAATTTTTGTTGCCAAGAAGTTACTATAACAATAATCTTTCATGCTAGTGTGGAATATCAAGCAGCTTTTAAAAATTAAGCAAATCAAACAATAACAACATTAAACGAATTGTGATTGCTGTTTATAATGTCATCTGTTTTGTGGTTTACCAAGAAAAAAGTAATATCAGATTTTAAACCTCATTGCAGTGAGCATTTCCAATGATGTTGAGTAGACACTGATTCGTCAGCACCACTTGACCCACAAAAAGCAGAAGAAGTAAATAAAGAGTTAAGAATTTATTTTGTGCCCCTTCTTTATTGCACACCCTGCTTGTTCTTTGTCTTAAGAGAGGGTTAACCTGGCTTTCACTTCTGGCTTTCTTCCCAGGCTCACATGCATAGACCACAGGCTCTTTCGCTCCTCTGATAAAAAGCATCTAGCCTGATACTAGGCTTTACCTATCCCTAAGATGTAATTCCTGTAAATAAATCTCACTTCTTGTTATAGTTTGAAAACATACTTCACTAATCATTGTTCAAGTAAGATTCTGCATCTTGGGAGCTGGCAAAGAAAGAAAGGAAGTCTTGGATGGTAATTTCTAGCTTAGCTTTCATCTAGGAAGCATACCTTTGATGGAATTCGAACCTAGACTGAAGTACATGTTAGACTAATGTCCTAGCCACTGAGCCATAGGTTCTTCCTCTTTTTGTTGGCTTGTACCAGGGGTTCTTATCAGGATTTTTTTTATGAGGCACCTGTTGTTGTTTTTTAATGAGTACAGAAAGAAATAAACTACTCCCCTTTTGCCTTTCAGTTCCAGACTAGGGACTTCCCAACTTGTAAAACCTCTGCTAAAGCCACTAGTCTGGGGCCAAAGGAGGAAAAGGGAGTAGTTTATTCCCTTCTGTACTCAGAAAAAAACCCAAAAAATCAGGTGCTTCATTTTAAAAAAAGCCACACTCAGAAAACTTCAACCTCCCATAGTGCTGGTTTCCTAGGTTTCTTGTCAAAGACAATACAGCAACTACCTCACTGTGAATTTCAGATCTTCGTTGAACATCTACTATAAATTTGGTGGTTTATCCAGTTTGTAAGGTCTTTTAGCTTCAGCTGGAGATCACTTTATAGCAGCATGTCATCTGAACACTGTTATTTTTTTCTTGCCACCCTACCTATGAATCCCATATATTACAAGCTTGTATGATGTTTTAAAAGTTTTGCTGACAGTCTAAGTTTTTAAAGAAACCAATTAAACTATGAGATCTAAGTTTTATACATAAATAGATCTGCTTCAGTCCAGTGCAGACATTTTGAATATTTTATAATAAATTGAAAATGCCTGATAAAGCTAATAAGGTCGAATTAGGACATTTCACCTAAGGTCCCTGCTATTTCCATCCAAATCCTATTTTCTAGAATTTACCTTTATCTTCCATTTTGGTGCATTATTTCTTCCCAGTGTAGGTACAATATTACTGGAAAACTATTGGAAACTACTAGCAACTGGCAATTAAAACATGCTGTCTTTGAGTCTGCTATTAACATACAATTGCTTGACATATAAATGTCTTGAATAACTGCTGCAAAATTCCTCCTGGAATTCCTGAAATCGACCTGTTTCATTTCGAGTAATAGAAAATGTTTGGATCTTTTATGAATGAATGAGGAACTAGAAGAAAAGCCCAGTTTCCATATGACAAATGGAACTTACATAATTCTTCCAATTGGACTTTTAAAACTGATAAATGCGCTAGTGACAGGTGACTTTTTAATGTGTCTTGTTTTAATCATTTACATTATGAGAAGACATAGATTTTATGGTTAAAATGTGAATTTGTCTGTCAGAACTACTTAGAAATTGCACAGGCTGTCCCTTGCTTCATCCAGAAGAGCAATTAATCCTTCCTAGACCTGCAGTTAAAATCTAAAATATTAGTTATTGATTTAAAGTTTGGACATAAACTCCAAAAGGTCACACCTGAATATCCTAATTCATTACATGCTAGAAATGTAATTTTATGCTCTGAGGAAACGTTCAGAAGTGCTGAATTTCTAATATGTGCATCTAATATATGTATTTCTTAACCTTCACAATAAAAGAGTGATCCTAAAATTTTCTTGTATCACACTGACTTTTGATGCCTCATCCATTCTTTATAGCTCAGGAATTAAGAAGCTCAGTTCTTAGAATTAGAGCTCCATAAAGCTATTTTTAAAATGAATTTTATGAGACCACCCAAGCAACTATATGCTCAATGCAAACAAATTTTGCCAATAACAAGTTATTCAAATTAAAGAAACCAGTGAAATTGGACTCTTTTGAAGGTTCTAAGGTTATGACTTATCAAGATGTAAAAGTTCCTATAACTCCAAAGAGAACTACATCAAAGATTCTGCAAGAGAAAACAAAGCATCTGTTACATAATCAAAGAATTACCACATCCTTAATAATTCTGAGTCTCATTTACGTTGTTCTAGAATTTATTGTTGGTATCATCATATGAAATTGAAAACCCCAGTTGGGTCATCCATTTTGACATCTGCTATCAGCCAGAAAACATGATTCTTTTTAGTTGTCCTCTGAGATATTGCTGCCTTTTTATTATCTTTAACACTAGATCATTTTTATAATGATTTAATTTGTTTTTGTGTAATTTACCTCATTAGCGTGTTTTCCCCATATTGCATTATGTTTTACATGGGCTCTGTTTCAAAATACTTTTTATTAGTTCAACAATCTGTTCTGTGAAATAGCTAGTTTAATAAATAGCTAGTTAAGCTCTAGAACTGAGTTATATTAACCTTTTCTTAGAAAAATAAATGATTTTGTAGTGTATGGGGATACATGCTTTTATAAGCAAACATACATTCATGTTCAAACTGAGAAATCATTGTTGAATAGATTTAGCAGAAGATGAAGTGATGGATATTAATTCAGACAGATTTAAAAGGTATTAATCAAATTCATGAGATCTAAGACTATTAATGTCTATATAGTATTATCACTATATAGCATCTTCAGAATCAGTATAGAGGTTGCTGGAGAAACCATATTGTAATAATTTTGCAAACAGATGCAAAAATAGGCTGAAATGAACTTATGATTAAAAAAATAGAAAACAGCTGGCAACTTCATCCATCCAGACTATAACTATGAACTCATTTGTGATGTACAACAGAATATAACTTGTGTTGGGAGCTCATTTATCAACTTTAATATTCATCCTTGTTTCAAAAGAATCCTTGCGATGTTTTTGCTTCATGTATTTTTATATATTAAGATGGAAAGCTAATGTTATAAAAAACCATATTTGTAAACAAATAATACATATACATGTAGATGGACTGCAACTTGCTGTCATTAGGGTTGTAAAGTGTAATAAACAAGAGATGGCTAAATATATCGCTTTCATGAACTTACAATTATTATTTTTCAAAATACCAGACATCTGATCACTTCCCTGTAGTGATCAGATGATAGAAATTAGCAGTAAACTTGTAGTTTGGATGAATGAAGTGAACATGTGTATAAAAATTCTTTCTATGTATATATTTTTTAAAAATACATGAAAAAAACCGTGTAAACATATTAAAATGCAGAACAGAAATTAACAAATGAAATTTGTTATTTAGGTAATTCACATCAATTCAATTACATTCTAATCACCCACTAAATATACCAACAGAGTTGTTGTGTAGGTTAGCTTTTAAAAACTGTTGGATGGAGATTTGCTGAATTTTACTAGCTTCTAATGTCTTGATGGTATTTGATCTCTCTATATTACATTGCATCAGTGGAAAAGGGATAAAAGTAAACGTTGTATTCTCAGTTCGTAGGCATTGAAGATATGGGTTGTAGCAAAGGACACAGGCTTATTGTATAAAAACACAGGCATATCATACAGCAAGCAGGAACTTGTGTAAAGTCAGCAAACAAACTTTGCTGTGCCACAAGTTTATATACAGAGTGGCCTCTAGGAGGCAGTCAATAGGCAATTGGGGATTTTCCCCATGCGAGCGACCCCTGGAGACAGTCAGTCTGGGCCTGCAGGCTTCAACTATTTTAGGGCAATGACTAAGCAAACTACATTAAGCTCAATACATTACAGTAAATATATTCCTATCCTATGGAATCATGGGAGATACTGTAAGAAGCATCAATTATATCAATTTAGGACAAGGGAGACCCCCAGTTCAGTGACAATCCCAACTTCCAAATCTGTTTGTCCTAAACTCAGGACCAGATGGCCAATTGGTGATGTTCTTTGCCTTAAAGTGCTGATGGTTAATACCACGCCTTCAACCCAATCATCTTTATTCACAGTTTAGTGTTGAATGAGACAGTACACCTAATACATATTACTGAAACGAGGCAGTATGAATGGAACAACATCACCTTGTCAGAAATTTGTTATTTTTTCCCCCTCAAAATTCTTTCCTGGAGGTTCCTAAAGACCGCTGTCCATTTCCATATTGACTGAAATAATATTGATATATTAACAGCAAAAGATTTTTAACACTAGATTGTGATATTTAAACAGAGGAGGTAGCACACCATTTTTGCCTTCCCAGTGTTCAGAATTAGGACTCTCAACTTCTCGGTAGATGAACCAGAATGAATGGAGCTAATAGGAATTTTAATTCAAAATATTTGGAAAATATTGAAGTTCTTACTCTGACTTAAACACTAGTTGGAATGGGTTCTCTGCTCATACTATATTTCCAACATTCTAAAAACATTGACTGCTAATTCAACTGTGTATTAAAAATTTAAGTGGACATTAACTATCTGCCAGAAACATTATGGAAAGCTAATTGCCTATTAAACAGTTGTTCTGCTGGTATCATTGTCATCAACAAGGCAAAATTAATCTTATAGTATGTGTAATAATTTCCCTTATTAAGAAAGTTATACAAGTCAGTGGGGGAACCCATAAGGCAGTGGGAGAGCCCATAATTTAATACATTTACCTTCCTTGGGACACATAGAAAATAAAACTTAATAAAAATAAACTTTTTTTATTTCCTTGTTTAATGAATTCCACAGAGCAGACTGACTCAAGGTGTACTAATGAACTTCTCTGGCAAACAAAAACAAAGTCTTTTAACATCTTACAGCTTGATCCCAAGTTTACTTTGAAATGGAAGCACTTCATTTGGGAAAGTTATCCAGGTCACTATTTCAGTTTGTTATTTGTTTATTTTAATTATTAGGACATCAGCCAGTTTTATTTTTATGTCCAATTAGCAACTTTTCCCATCCAATTTCAGATCAGTCTCAGTTTTGTCCAATAAAATTAGTTTCTCTTTCATAATAATTTTTAAAGACAGTTCACCTATAATGGCAGAGTCTTAAAATTAAGTTTATTTATTTATTATTTATTATTTAGACTTATATATCGCTTAACAGTGCTTTACAGCACTCTCTAAGCAGTTTACACAGTCAGCATATTGCCCCCAACAATCTGGGTCCTCGAAATACACATTATTTTCTTTCACAAAGCTGAACAATAACTGCTTAAACACAAAGAGATTCAATCTTTTTTTTAAAATGAACTTTATCAGACCTTTGAAAACAATACAAATTAACAGGAATTTATATTTAGAATAAAAAAGGGGGAAAGGAGCAAAGACAAGCACAGAAGTCAAAGAAAAAAAAGGAAGATTATAAAGGATGAGGGGTCTTTGGTGCTGAGCATAGTTGTTTTCTTGCAAACTTTCATTACCCTAACCTAAGTAACATCATCAGGGCTAGGACCAAGCTCTGAGATCACCAAGGACCCCTCATTTCAATTCTAAACTACTAATATTCTCCTTTATTGATTATAAAGAAGTGACTTCCAATTTTCTTTTACAGCAGCTATAAGTATAAATATAAATTAACCTATTACTTTATGATTACAGCATTGTTTATATGTTTATAATACATATGGTTTAATCAAAGCCATATACAGTATCATAACTTTATTATTTTAATTTCCTGCAAAAAGTCAATAAACAGTTTCCAATTATTATTAAGCTTAGACAATGTCTTATCTCTAAAGTACTCAATTTTGTCATTTAGTAATTTAGCAAGTTCCATCATTTTACCATCCATTCCTACACTGTAGGTAAGGTCAAATCCTTTCACCTTTGCGCATATACAATAATAGTCTTGCTGCAGTTGTCATACATAAAAACAAAGTTGCATTATTTTTTCCAGCTGCTTATCCATCAAAAGAAAAAGTTTCTGCATTCATTTACATATGAATCTTCAAAATCTTTTGTATTAGTAAATGTAATTGAGTCCAAAATTTTCTGATTTTATACATCCAATCAAGATTCTTATTGGTTTTATTTCCAGCATAGGTTTGAAGAACCTTTATACACTGATATATTTCATCAATACATCATCTTATAAAAATTCTCTTTAGTATAAATTTCTATCAACCACATATTTTCCCACTGATCTATTTATATACTATTCGTATATAACCCAAGTTTTTGACCTTTTTATCATTACAAACTTCCATTTGTTCTTGTTTCATACTTCAGTAAAAAATTTATACTTTACAAATAATGTCTATCAATTGTACACAACTCCATTTCAAATTCAGTACTCAAAATCAAAAGTTTTTGTAGCTGCTTTAAATCTTTGATAATTGTAGATCAGAAAACTATTGACATGTATATCCTTGTACCACCAACACTTCCCTTTTTTTTGTTCTAAGTTCTCCTTGACAAAATTCTAACATGTCTGAGGAAGTAATCATTTGTCTTTTGTAAAATGCTTCCTGATCTGAAAATACAAAGGTATTTTTGAGAACAACCTAAGTTCCACTGGCTGGATCTGTAGCTGGGATACGACCAGCTATACTTTAGGACCCTGAAATGTTGGAATCAGGTAATTCCCTTTGCATTTAGGACATTTTCTTTTGAAAATCCTGATCCTGCTTACTGTACCTGTACTCAATATAAATCTTGATTCAGTGTTTCTAGAGGTCAAGACTTTCACACAAATAGAAACATTTAGGAAAGGGTTAATAATTGAAACTGTCCTTCATCTCTGCTGATTGTCCACCAACAGGAACCAGAGGGGAATAGGATCACAACCATATCAATCCATACTGACTTTTGACTGCACATATGTGACCGTAGCATCATTGCTACCAATTAAGATAACCATGTTTTTTTCAGTTTCCATGCGAGCCTTTAAAAAGGTATCTGCTTTGCTGAGTGAACTCATTAAAGTAAAATCTTAAGCATCTTTTAGCCTTGTTCAGAAACCTGAAAATAGGGTGGGGCTATTTTAATTAATACAGAAAGGTGCTATGCTCATGCTTTGTTTGAAGTGCTTCATCCAAATCATTTCTGAAGTGTGCACAGCCCTGGTATCTCACTGTCACAAAATACAACCTGAATAACAGGCAGTCCTTGTGTAGCTATTGCCTTGCACAAGGAACTTTTGCAGATACAAATGTAATGAAAAATAACTTTGTGACCAATTTTCACATTAATGACTTTAATAGATCTGTAAAAGAAAGGAAAGCAATAAGCATAGTTGTATTTTCACTTAGTGTCATCTTTGCTTAATAACCAAGTTGACATGCTTGCTAAACAAGAATTACCTATATGTTTAGTGTTTTCCCCCAAAAGTTGTAAAAATCAGCCAGGTAGGGGGTGGGACCCTAGATCTTCAACATTTCATAACTGCAATCATAAAATGGAAGAGGTTAAAAGGATGCTAGATGTCACCTACTGTAATTAGCTCTGTTTTCTGTAGGTTAAGTATACTCTGAACCTATAACTGATCCTCCCAGAACTTGGTTTCCAAGTCCTTCACCATTTTGGCAACCTTGTCTAAATTTGCTCCAATTTTTCACTGTTCTTTTTGAAATGTGGTACCCAGAACTGAACAGAGAACTTTAAATGGGCTCTGCCCAGTGGCATCCCATTTGATGTTTCCTCCAGTGCAGTCATAAAAGTGTAACATAAAAATATAAGCAATGCCCTGCTTTATTAGTCCAGCCGTCTGTTCTCATCTTAGCCAACCAACTTCATAAGGAAACCTGCTTGTCTCCCAGCAGTCCTGCTCCAATTTATTTAGGTTAATAAGAGTTGATCATATATCCATCTTATAACCCATCCAGTAGTTCATATTTTACCATTTTTACGAAGGAGAAAATCATAAAGTACTGTGGTGAAAGTTTTATTGAGGTATAGGTATACTATCA
>JANHFO010006434.1:21527-33320 GCA_032468095.1 Pareas carinatus | reverse complement strand
TCAGTCCAAGAATGGCGCTCGGTGGCCGCGCTGCCTCTTAAGTACCCCCGCAGGGATGGCAGCCTGCCAATCCCTGCACGGGCATTTCCCGCGCTTGCGAATGCCCTCCCCTGGACACAACATCACTATTCTCTTTCCGAGCACGCTCAGCTCTGGGGCGATGCTGGGGTGACTTGGCTCATGTGTTAGCAGAAAGCTTGCCCACTGTGGCATGCATGCCATAGGTACGCCATCACTACTCTATGTATTCCTCTACTTTGGGTTTTCCACCAGAGGCCTTGGAGTTTGACTGTTCTATGAAGTATGTTTATTCTTCCTAGCTCTACATTCTTGGGGACAGAGAGCTCTCACAATGTTCCTGGGCTCTGTTGAAGCCACTCTCTCAATTTAGAAGACAAAGTCTGAGTACTCCTACCACTACTGGGAACATTTGAAACTTACTTTCCAAAGCTGAAAGTAGCTTCTCCTTTAATATTTCTCCATACTCATTCTTCCTGCTGTTGTTTTCATTTGACAGTGCTACATCTATTATCACAGATGTGTTCTGGTACTTGCTTACTACCATGATACCTGGTTGATTGGCCAGTACCTATCTGTCCATTTGGAACTGGAATTCAGATCTGAAAGATTATGGTGCTTAGTGCTTGTTCTTGTGTTGCTATGAACTTTAGTGCTTTCTTTTAGTCCAGTCCTTTCCAACCACTGGTAGGATTCCCCAGTGTCAGCCATCTCAGCTACCTGTTGACCCACGCTTGATCTTCCTGCCATGTTTGCTGATGCCTCAGGCATACTCTCAGTAGCTCAACTTTGGATGCCATCTTGCCGATGCACTCCTGGATTGTTTTACCTGAATGGTATTTGCAATTCAAGAAGAGTTGCCCTAACTCTTGGCTCCCCTTGAACCATACCCAAAGGCTGTAGATGGTCCAGAATGCGGCCACGTGGGGGATTGTGGGGGGCAGGAGCTGTGCTCATGTGACCCCCCTCCTGCGCGAGCTGCACTGGCTTCCTGTGGTCTTTAGGGTGCGCTTCAAGGTTTTGGTTATGACCTTTAAGGCACTCCATGGCATGGGACCAGGATATCTGCAGGAACACCTACTGCCAGCCAATATCTCCCACAGGCCGGTATGCTCGCACAGAGAGGACTTCATCAGGGTGCCATCAGCCAGACAATGCCGGCTGGCGACCCCCCAGGGTGAGAGCCTTCTCTGTGGCAGCACCAGCCCTTTGGAATGAACTTCTCCCCAAAATATGGACCATCACCGATCTCCAGGCCTTCCGTCAGGCCTAAAGACGTTTTTATTCACTCAAGCTGGGCTGTTCTGATCCCTCTTTTATAGAGTAATTCTTTTTTAGATTTTAATTGTAATTTAAATTTTTATTCAACTGATATTTATCTCTTTTAAAGGGTCTTTTAGTGGTTTATTTTGGCTGTACACCGCCCTGAGTCCTTCGGGAGAAGGGCGGTATAAAAATTGGAAAAATAAATAAAATAAATAAATAAAACCTGGGTTTAAAATCAGTCAGAAAGTCATGCTGCAGGTGAGTGGTCACTCTAAATTTATCTCTACTGATATTTTTGACCTTAGTTTCTGGGACTGTCAAGCATTTTGGTTGAGACTTCATAGACTAAACTCTATGAAAATTGGGGCAGGGTTTTTTTTCTCTCAAAAAACAATGGTATCTCTTGGATTCTGCAGAATTTGACATACTTATATGCATGCTCTCTGTAAAAGCTGGTAAATGCTTAACTAAAGGTCCTTGAGAATGAGACCTGAAACTTACAGTATCTTTACCATAGAAGTTAATCCAAGACTGTGAAGGCTGAATTTCTCATATTGATTTGACATTACTATTTCTCATGGGATCAAATGAAGCATTTTGAATCCAAGGTGAAAGCTCCCTTTCTCAATCCAGATTTTAATTTATATTTTTTCCATTACTCTAATGTCTTTCATGATTCACCGCCTGGCTTTTGTGAACTAAGAGTGTTTTGTTTAAAAATAATTATGACTGATGACCTTTGGCATCTTGAATCTAATGTAAAGGGGGCCCTCAAACAGGTGTTTGAATACAGTGGGTCTATTGTAGCTCTTTTAAAAGCTATTCATAACCAATAGCGTAAAAGGTACAGTAGAGGAAAAATGTGCTTTATAATCCATGAGCCCTATAATGAGGCAACTCTATTGGTTGCCTTAATCAGTAGGTCAAAGATCAGCTCTACCTTGATCTAGAATACATGATTTAGCATTCTCTCCAACTGGCATATTTTACGTAGGCTGTTGTTAAAACAACCATGAAGGACATTAGCTATGGACAAGAGGCTCTGTTTGTCTCTCTCCCGCCTGTGCGTGTGTGTGTGTGTGTGTGTGTTTTAGGGGATGGGAAGCATTGTACAACTTGTGCTAGAGGTCATATTGCAAATGCTGTGCTGTATGCAATTTTGGCAGCCCGGGAGAGACAAATACATAATCATAGTGGTATGCAATCTGTGCAGAAGGTTGAGATCAGATAGGATTACACTGCCAGGATACAAGCAAACCCTAATTTGCAAAACCCACAAAAAGTGAGGTGATTACTGCATACCTCCCATGATTTATACATGAAAACAATAATTGCTTCTTTGAAAAAAAATGCTCTGATATTAATTGAACCATCATATCTACATTGTGCAAACACTAACAAAGCATTGCTGCCATCCTTTTTTTTGCTTTCACTCTTCCCCTCATCTGAAACCCCTAACACACACACACACACACACACACACACTTTATAGGGATTTCTTTGTTCTTGTGCCAAAGGCTTGCTATGTTGAAGAATAGTTATCTTTTCTCCCATCACATTCAAGGAGTAAGGTGATACATGCCATGGTTTTTGCTATTTTGTTATTCCCATTCAGATGGGCCTCCAGATGAAAAGCAAGGCCTGTGGTTTGCTCTGCTGATAACACACAGATGCCTCTTCGGCAAGACAAGTTCTCCATCTGACAGAAAGGCATGGTGGAACTGGAAACCTGAAGAAAGCAATCCCTCAGGAGGGCCTGGTTTTATGGTCTTCTAGATTTTTAATGTTTTCTGCTATAGTCTGCGGACAAAAATATTCTGCCTTTTAATATGTAACAGATAGGAAAGAAGGGGAAAAAATAAGCTGGCAGACAAACGCTCAAACAGCAACACAGCCCAGAAAGATTGGATTATCTGTTATGGATTCAACTATCAAGTCAGTGTTCTTTGATCTTTACTTCAATCAATGAATTATTTAGAAATCAGCCAGGAATTCAATGTCATTGCTGTTCTTGTCGGAGTCTTATCCCAATTCTTTGCGTATTGGAATATTAATTGGATTCATACAGGACAATTTTAATTCAAGAAGTGTCTAATACAGAAACTTATTTCATAGTACAGAATGTGTATTGATGGCCAGAAACAGAAAATTGCTTGTAGAATTGTTTTGGTAACTTCAATTAATGTTTGCTATTGGGAAGCTTGTACAATTAAACTACTGAAGCTAGGTCAGTGTGATATTTACCAACCGCTATGTTTTTATTTATATCTATGAGTATTAGATGAGGTTGCATGTCTTTGCTTAACAATCATTTGCAAAATTCTTAGGTTAAAAAGGTAAAGGTTCCCCCTGCACATGTGTGCTAGTTGTATCAGACTCTAGGGACGGTACTCATTTCCATTTCTAAACCGAAGAGCAAACGCTGTTCGAAGACATCTCTGTGGTCATGTGGCCGGCATGACTAGATGCAGAAAGGCTCACGTAGTGCTGTTACCTTCCCACTAAAGTGGTCCCTATTTTTCTACTTGCATTTTACATGCTTTTGAACTGCTAGGTTGACAGAAGCTAGGGTGAGTAACGGGAGCTCACCCTGTTACGCAGCGCTGGGGATTGTAACCTACCTATGGCCTACCTGAGCCCGCCACAGGCCTTCCAGATCCCTCCCGCAGTCCACCCATAGCTTGTCTGTGGCCTACCTGAGCTCACTGCGGGCCTTGTGTTTGGCATATATGTTCTACAGTGTGTATGTCTGTGTGTATGGGCTATTTGGGCTGAGGAAAAGAAAGAATAATAGTGTCTCCCTTGTGCTTAATCTCTGAGGTTTCTGAGCTGGCAATGCTGGTAACTTTTTTTGCAATTATATTATTGTCCTTTCACTCTCCTAAGTGAACTGACAGTCAACTCACTTTTGTCAGAGAAGGAAGACATTTCATTACTGGTTCTCACTGGACTGAACCAGCTAAATTACTTATATGGATCACAGTACGAACTGCTGATAGTAAAAATGACTTCTTAGGAACTAGATTGCCTTCTCTCAATGATGCTCTTTAGATGCCTTAAATCAATCAGTCAGTCAGTCAGTCAGTCAGTCAGTCACAGAATAGAGCCCGAAGGGAACTTGGAGGTCTTCTAGTCCAACCTCCATGGACCGACATCAGTCTGTGGCATGCCAACAGCCGCTCTGCACAAACAAGTCAAGTCCCATTTGCCAGATGCAAGTGGCATGCAAAACCACGGCCCATCTGGTCCATGGAAAAATCTTTCTCCATGGAACCGGTCCCTGGCTGGGGATCACTGCCCTATACCATTTCATACAGGTGTCTTTCAGTCTTTTCTCAAAAACCTCCAGTGATGAAGCACCTACCACGTCTGAAGACAAGCTGTTCCACTGGTTAATTGTTCTCACTGTTAGGAGGTTTTTCCTTAATTCCAGGTTGCTTCTCTCCTTGATTAGTTTTCATCCATTGTTTCTTGTTCTGCCCTCTGATGCATTGGAAAATAAGATGACCCCCTTCTTCTTTGCCCCACAAATACTGCAATACTGCTATCGTATCGTACCCCTAGTCCTTTTTTTCTCTAGACTGGCCATACCCAATACCTGCAAACGGTCTTCGCATGTTTTTATCTCCAGGCCTTTAGTCAATCATAATTGCTCTTCTTTGCATTTTTTCCAAAGTCTCCACATCTTTTTGGTAAAGTGGTGATCATTACTGGACGTAAGATTCCAAGCGTGGTCTTACTAAGGATTTATAAAGAGGTACTAATACTTCACATGATTTTGATTCTATGCCTCTGTTTATGCAACCAAAGATTGCATTCGCTTTTTGGCTGTCGCCATACACTGCTGAATCATGTTGAATTGATCGTTCAGTAGGACTCCAAGGTCCCCCTCATAGTTACTGTTTTTGAGCCAGATTTCACCTAATCTGTATTTATACCTTTGGTTTCCCCAAATTGTTATGCCAGAAAGTTGAGGATGCCAGGAGGGAACTGACTAGGCTAAACAAATGCCTAAATTTACATTGGAATCATCAATGTGGAGATAGCAAATTTCTTGCTGATGTAATTTTCTGTTCCTTCCAGAATGAGAAAATAGCACTTTAACTTCCAGAGGCAGAAAGCCCTAAGACACAGTCACACACATTCTAATAGCTGCAAAAGGCATCTATCCACAAAACAAAAAAGAAGGTGGTAAAAGTAGTTTATTTTACTTGCAATCTTCCCTGCAGAAATGGGAAGAGACATTTATACTAGTATATAAACCAGCAAGATATTGCATGGGAAGGTGGCATACCAAAGTGTAAATGTTATGAGGAGTGTATTTATAGCACGTATTTACACCCGTTCTTCTTTTTATGTATCTCATGGTCCTGACTTACAGATTTTAGGATATTTCCCAGTTACATCACTGCTTAGAAGCAATCCTGTTTGCCATATCATATGCCTTCAGATCCTAATCCAAGAATTTTATTATTATAATTTATTATTATTTAGACTTATATATCACTTTACAGTGCTTTTTCAGCACTCTCTAAGCAGTTTACACAGTCAGCATATTGCCTCCAACAATCTGGGTCCTCATTTGACTGACCTTGGAAGGATGGAAAGCTGAGTCAACCTTGAGCCAGTGAGAATCGAACTGCTGAACTTTGATGGCTAATGGCCGATGGCTTTTAACCACTGCACCATCCTGGCTCTTCTGAATTTCTCCTTGTTGCTACTTAGAACAACTTATGAACAAGCAGAGAAAGTAGAGGTATACAGTATCCTGTGTCTTATCTTTCTCTCATTTTTAATCACATGGTACTGCTTCATTGTTGTATTGTGTGTACGTATTCACAATGCTTACTGTATTTCATTTTCAGCAGACTAAACCAATATATTCATCATGTTTTCTCTTAGTCCTACATAATACTATTCTTGCTGAATCTCACATGTCATTCTTTATAGTCTCGCATCAGGTCCATAATCTCTGAGTGCCAGTATAAACGTGCAGGTCATTTTTTTTTCTTTTTAGTTGCATCAAGAGTTTTTTTTCTGATTTGCAAAACAAAATAAGAATCTTCTAGTATTTTACTTCGGGGGACCCTGAAGTACTACTTGGCAGCGCAAAGCATAATTTGAGCCTACAGGAAAGGAGGTGCAAACCTTCATTCAGCATTTAATGACAGAAGAAGCGAAACAGGATGAAACAAATGATCTAATTGTCTTCACTTAAAAAGCAAAACAAAAAAGTTGGAATAATTGCAATCTTTTCCATTATGATTCCCCCAGGGGCTTACTGATAATTGTAACTCATCTTATCTCAATGGTGATTTCCAGATGTTAGGGACTTCAATTCCTCCACCTATTTAGGTATTATGGTAATTGAAGTTCAATTCATCTAGCCTGTGCCAGATCAGGGAAAACTTCTCTAAGCAGAAGACCAATAATTTCTGTGATTTATTACCGTTACGGTTTGAGAATTCATCTGTTTAAGAAAGTCACATTTGGAAACAAGTGCTTTGGAAAAATATTTAAAATCTATTGCTACAATCAGATCATTGTCCAGAAATCTTGCAGGGAGTTAATGATATTATCAGTTCATTTTTCACTTGCAACTTCTTATCAATTTTTTTTTCAAAGAAACTTTTCATACAATCGTGTACCTAAAGCATCTGTGAGTCAAGAAAGGAGCATCTTGGTAGTGCTCCCTGATTCTAATAGTCTTTGATAACATAGGCTGGTCTATCTCTTTCTGTGGCATCTTTCAATCAGAACAATATTTTAATCAGAATTTACACCTGTGATGCTGATTATATTATGTGTATAAGCAATATTTACATGTTGTTTTGCTATTTTTATATCTATTTTATTTAACTTCTCTTTATGCATTTTTTTTAGGTAATGCCACCACCGCTATTATTTTGTTTCCTATTTTCAATCAATGACACTTAGACTTATATACCACTTCACAGTGCTTTACAGCCCTCTCTAAGCAGTTTACAGAGTCAGCATATTGCCCCCAACTATCTGGGCCCTCATTTTATTGAACTCAGAAGGATGGAAGGCTGAGTCAACCTTGAGATGGTCAGGACTGAACTGCTGACAGTTGGCAGAATTACTCTGCAGTACTGCATTCTAATCCCTGCGCCACCACAAGTCTTATATCAGCTAAAACAGTGGTCCCCAACCTTTTCGGCATCAGGGACCAGTTCCATGGAGAAAGGTTTTCCCACAAACTGGAGGGGGCATGGTTTTGTGTCTTGCCTGCATCCTGTAAATGGAGATTGGCTTGTTTGTGTGGCTTGGTTTCTGGTATGCTGCAGATCGGTGCCAGTCCATGGGCCAGGAGTTGGGGAACCCTGAGCTAAAAGATGCTGTTTGGTGGAAAACCTAACATACAAGCTTAATAGTTTGCCTTTGTTTTTAGCTCTAAGTCTTATTTCTTGATTTAAAATAAAAGACTGAGGCAGCAGGAGCCATAGAATTTGGCTACTGATGATGTGGAAGAGAACAGCCTGAGGATTATCTGTACACACTCTTGACTGTGAAAAGAATTCCACAGAAAAATTTTAATAATGCAAGGGAGAAGTTGGCCCTCAAGAGCTTAAGGACAGCTTTTCTGCTGGCTTGCAAAGCAGCTGAGTGTCCAAGCTGATTCTGAAACAGCTGGCTACACGTGGGAGCATCAGCTTTCTGAATACAACCAAGAATGTGTACAATACATCAAGTTTTTACTTGGGGCAAATGTATACAGCCCTCCGAAAGTAAGGCCTAAATGCTTAGGAAATGTAAACACTGATCAACAACATTTCCAAACCAAATCAAGGGTTTGTGCAGTCCTGTGTGTTGATATTCTTGAGACAGGTTTGCTGGAAAGTTATGAAAACCAAAGTGGAACAGTGGACTTTGTCGAAGGCTGAAAACAGGTGATGCATTTCATACAGTTGCGCATATTTCAGAAATGATTCAGAACAAAGGCTCGGAAATGACCTGAGCACAGCACTCTTTTACCATTAATTTGTTTTGGCATTAGACGCCAAAACAACTGGGCACATGCCCTCCCCCATGCCATCACTCTGCTAAACAACAAATTTCCACAACACTGTCAACCAACCTGGTAGGGCTGTATTACTATTATAATCCTTCTCATCTTTCCTATTACCTATTTTCTTTTGTATGACTATAACTGTTGTTTGCATCTTGCAATTTATATTAATTGTTTTATTTAGTATCATAGTATGTTTTATGTTAATTGTTTATTTAGTATCCTATGATTACTGCGGAGTGTATCTTATGACTTATGATGAGTGTGTTTTATGATTATGATCATGATTTATCACTTGTAGCTTATATGTAGACTGAGAGCTTCTGCACCGGAGTCAAATTCCTTGTGTGTCCAATCACACTTGACCAGTAAAGAAGATTCTATGCTATGCTATGCTATGCTATGCTATGCTATGCTATGCTATGCTATGCTATGCTATGCTATTCTAAAACTACACCTATAACTTCCAGTGATTCTGGGGAAAATAAAAAAGACATCACTGAATAAGTCAGTTCATCACAACACTCACAGCTCTTATTTTTAATGACTCATTGACCTTCTCTTCTGAACTAGCCCAAAATGTTTCATTACCTAAAACAAGGTTTGCAAGATGGCTTTCTCATCTAATTTCATATGCAGAAGACAGCTAACTTTTGACAGTGGATTAAAATCTTAAATCACAGATTCAAAATAATGCTAGTTTAGGCACACCAAACTAGATTGTGTGGTATATGTGCCACTGTCTGCACAGGCTAGGGACAACAACAAACGTAACAAGACAACCTGGGAGAATATACATTCAATATATGCCATTTGGGTTTTGGAGCTGAGCAGGTTTGAAGGTCAGATCAAATTTTCTAAGATTTAATAGCCCAAATTAGTTGCAAATAACCAAACGACCAAATACATGTACATACATTTTATATGCATCACATGTACAATCAACACATTTACATGTAAATACATGTAAATGTGTTGATGATATATGTGATACATATAAAATGTATGGCACACATGATGCATGTATTTATTTATGCCAGTGGTTGCCAACCTGTGGGCTGGGAGAAAAATTTGGTGGTCCGCAGGAAAATCTGGAGATTATTTAAATTTTTTTGCATAGTTGCATGGTTCGTGTGTTTGTGTGTGTGTGTGTATGTGTGCGATTCTCTCTCTTTCTCTCTCTCTCTCTCTCTCTCTCTCCCCCTCCCTCTCTCTCTCTGTCTGCCTGCCTGTCTCTGTCTCTCAAGCAGGAACAAATATCACACTAAAATGTGTAATACTTAAATAAGCTTCAATTGTTTTGTAATAATTAAACTTACTTTAATATTTTTGCTAAAATTAAACAACCTTTAAAGATTTTGTTATGATTAAATAAGCATTTATGATTTTGTTATAATTAAATATGCTTTTTAAATTTTATTATATTAAATAGATGCCTTTTATATTAATAAAATGGAAGTTCTCTGATTATTATTTTACAAATGTATCTTATTTAAAAAAATCATATTAGTGGTCCGCGGGATTTAAAATTATGAATTTAGTGGTCCTTGAGGTCCAAAAGGTTGGCAACCACTGTGCTATTCCATATTCTCAGTATAGGTAGTCCTCAACTTATGACCAGAATTGAGCCCAAAATTTATGTTGTTAAGCGAGAAATTTGTTAACTGAGTTTTACCTCACTTTATGACTTTTCTTGCCACATTTGTTAAGTGAATTTCCCCCTGCAGTTGTTAAGTTAGTTACGTGGTTGTTAAGGGCCTTGGCTTCCCCATGGACTTTGCTTGTCAGAAGGTGGCAAAAGGGGGATCACCTGACCCCGGGATGCTGTGACCGTCATAAATGTGAGTCGGTTGTCAAGCATCTGAATGTAAATCACATGACCACGGAGGGGGGGATGTTGCAATGGTCATAAGTGTGAAAATTGGCAAGTCACTCTTTTCAGTGTCGTTATCACTTTGAACAGTCATTCAGTGAACTGTTGTAAGTCAAGGACTGCCTGTACGGCACATCTAATAAAATGATTTTTGAAATTCACATTAACTCTATTGTACCATAAATACCCATGGCATCCAAATATCGGGGCATGACCTTCTAACTCTAAAAGTCTCTTATTTTTCAGCCATGTTCATTCTTTCATCCGGGCCAAACACAAACAAGAAGCAAAATGCAATTTCAAATTTAGTAAACTCTGTTAGCCCCCTAGGCTTAGAACCAATGTTAGGAACAAGCAGATGGTGCGTGCAGTGGAAAACGCTGTGGACTAGGAAGCAGCGATGGAAACCAGTATCACACAGGCACAGGGTACAGTAGGTATAAAAGTCTTTATAAACAGAAAGTTAAACACAGTCCAGTCTTCTAAGTCAACAGTCCCATTATCATACACAGTCAAGCAGTCATTTTACTAACCAAGTTAGCATGTAGTCTTCACCAGCAATTTCACCAACAAAGTTGGTCAGCAATCTTCAGCGGCAACACACAGGATCAAATACAAAAGCAAAGCAGATTTGTAGAATATTGAAGGAGAGAGAGTGCTCTCACGTCTCCTGCTTTTATAATAAGCATCTTGGTTCTAAGCAATTAGCATGACTCAGCATGACTCAACTAGTCAGCCATTTTGTAAACTAACCAGTTAGGTGCTTAAAGAGACCATAACCCATATAACCCTAACAATGTATACATTCATAATCATAAAGTACATTCACCTTGTTGCGTACATATAAGCTGCAATCGACAAACCGTGATCTTATCATGAATACAATCGTCTTTATCTATTTTATTTTATCTGGTGCCTTCAGATCTGTGCAGCTTTCACAGACTTAGAGAAAGCTTTAATCCTTGCTGGTGAAGAACCCCCCCCGGCTTCTCCGTCTGACGTAAACGGTGCGCTTGTTTTCCGCATCTTTCCCCTCGCTGCTCCTCTTCTAGATCCTCACAAAAGATTCCGTCACGATCGTGGTGGACGGCGTCGTTTATTACCGCGTTTGGAACGCTATCTTTTCCGTCGCCAACATCGTCTCTATGGACACGGCCA
The DNA here is from genome assembly GCA_032468095.1 of Pareas carinatus. Taxonomy (NCBI): domain Eukaryota; kingdom Metazoa; phylum Chordata; class Lepidosauria; order Squamata; family Pareidae; genus Pareas; species Pareas carinatus. The sequence continues at coordinate 21,975 of JANHFO010006434.1, read as the reverse complement.
CCCGACTCCTGGCTCAGTCCATGTTGAGGAACTTCTTGGGGACCAAAGAGCTGGCTCAGATTCTCTCCGACCGAGAGGAGATAGCCCAAAGCATGCAGGTTTGCAAAAGTCACAGCTACCATGGCTCCTTTGGGAGAGGAGATGCGGAAGAAGCCAAGGTCAGATCTTGGCATGAGACGCAGACACGGCGAAGTTCCCTCCCGGCTGAGCTCGGCTCTCGGCGGTTCGCCGGACGTGTCTAGGTCGGCGACGGTGGCGAATATCTGTGGCTAGGGGTGTAGGATGAGGGCCAAAGTTCGTTCTCCAAGCTTGTGGGCTGGTTTCCAGACATTTCATTACCAGGCCAGGTAACATCTTCAGTGGACGTCAGGGTCGGCGTACTGCTTGTAAGGGCTTGGTGTGGCCGGTAGGTCTTGTGAGGGGGGGGGGTCACCTCAAGCGAGAGCCT
>JANHFO010006432.1:44384-54489 GCA_032468095.1 Pareas carinatus | reverse complement strand
GTTTGGAGCTAGTAACATAGAATGATCAATGGCTAACGGAATTGAAACCAAAATAACAATAAATCATAATTAAAAAAATAAAAAATAAAAAAAAAATAAAGACTCAATGATTTATTTGTAGAACTGTGTCAGTAGTTCCTTGGGCAGTCTGAGCTTTCTGAGTTGTCTCAGAAAGAACATTCTTGGTCATGATTTTTTAATTACATTTTTTATGCTGGTTGACCATTTTAGATCTTGGGATATTATAGAACCTAGAAATATGAAGGTCTCTATTATTGATACTGTATTGTTTAATATTGTTACTCCTTAAATTATTAAATTTTTAAAGTTGATATTTTTACCCTTTTAAAAATAAAGTCTTAGGAAACAGAGTGTACTGTTTTAGGTTTCAGCCACAAACATGGTTACTCATAGATTATCAGTTTGACTTCAAAACTGAAAAGTTGACAATGAAGCAAAGAAATGTAAATGAAGAAAAAAATCTTGTCTGAAAAGCTTGCTTTGAAATAGGAGTACACAGAAAAGTTGTTTCAAGTTGCTTCATACTTCAGAAAGCATGTCAAGGCTATCAGCCAGTCCAAAGATCAGATGTCCAGGAATAGAATTCACATATTAATGGAAGGTCAGACATTGTTTACAGCAAAGAGAACCTAACTCTGAGCTTTTTCTTAAATAAGGTTGCAGCCAGCTATCACTAATCAGAAGGTTTACTCCTTTGCTTGATGAGGAACCTAATAGAACTTCGCTATTTTGCTGTGTTCTCTCCTCTGGTGTATAAGTTAGGAAGTTTTACATCATTTTCACCGAACTTTTTCAGCCACCTAACTTTTCCAGCTGCTGAGATGATTCCTATGTTTGTTCAGCCTGGTAGGACTACTGGTTTTATGTTCTGTAAGGATGACATTCTACAGACACATTTGGAGAAGCTTTTTCAGGGTCAGATTAGACTCAAAAATTGAGTCTTGAGCCTGGGCCCTGACATTAAGGAGGTTAGCTGCATATTTGGCAGAAACGGAAAAGAAATTTGCAATATTCTGGTCTTTATCATCTTCAGCTGAATATTTTTTTTCCACTTAAACGTAGTTATTATTGCCATCATATATCTGAGTCCTAAATGCATTATGGAAAATGTTCTCTTGGATTCAGTATAAAATTGGCTTTTGACAATTTCTGTGGACAGGGATGAATATAAACCTGACCTTGGATAAACTTTCCACATTAGAGATTTATTGGGGTGCAATTAGACATTTGCAGAGTTCACTTTTTAAAAAAAAGCATAGGAAAACCTGTTCACATTAAAATCTGAAACCAGAATATAACAATTATTAGACAATTATTTTCATCCAAAAATGTTATTTTGTCAAGTAGTGAGCATATTAGAAAAAATGGAAAAACTGGACAGTTTTTTGCATGTCTTTGGAAAGTAGCATAGCTCCTTGAAGAAATTTTAAAAGTATCATATTAGAATAGTGTCACGTGACTACCACAACTTCAAGATTCTTCTGAGAATAATACACATTTAGAGACAACACACAAAAATGACATAAATTTACATATGGAATTTAAGCTACCGACAGATGATGCATTCTGGTTTTGGAGAGATTACAGTGAATAACATGGTAATTTACTGAATCTAACCTTAAATACCACATCTATTTTTCATTTTCTGTCTTCTGTCACTGTTTGGTTTCTCTTGCATTTGGCTATTTATGTTGCATTTGCAGTACAGGCAGCTGTAAATAGATTAATTATTTGGGGACCGTTTCTGAGATTCAGCTGAAAGGCTGCTAAAATGACTGGAAAACTTAATTCTAATACACAATACAATAACTTATCTAACTGTGAGCTCTTGTGCTGAAGGCAATATAGTCAAAACAATGCTACTGAGAAACAGGAGAGAGTTATTAGGATGCCTGGGGGACTGCAACTACAACTTTAAAAGAAATAAACACACACTTATAAGGGAGCATTTCTGAACCTGCAAAACAAAGTTTAAAAGCACAGCACATATTTGCAATAGCACAACTTGCTATGAAAAGACAGGAAGGGAAGAAGGAAGTGAAAAATAAAATGGAGTGCTATATAATAGGACCTAGCTGGTCAACAACCAGAATATAAGTATTACCTATTCAATCCTTTTTTTTTTGAAGGGTTGACTTGTATATTTGAGCCTTACTATTCAAAGAAAATTTTGATAAACTCTTTTTTTTTTATTTGCCCCCCCCCAATGCTAGAAACTGTTCTGTAAAACATCTCAAATGGAGTAATGTCTTTGTGTTTATCTATCTCCACTAAAACTACTCTCAAAAATAAATATAAATTGTAGTCACATTAATATAGAGTACATATTTAAGCTTCTACCAAGAATAGAGCATATACTTATCAAGGTACAATGAAACAGAATTTAAATCTGCAAACAAGTCATCCAAAAGATTATTTTGTTCCTTTGCTCTATCTGCACATTCTTTTTTCCATGTTAAAGTATCCTTGTTTCATTGTTTTGGGCTTTGTTCTGATCAGTTCAGAAAATCCTTACCTACCTTCTAAAAGCATGAATTATAAATAACAAGTTATTGATGATATACTGCAGATAATAGGTACATAGCATAGCTGCCCCTATGCATTATAGCTTTTTAAGCTGGTTTTATCCACTGATTCATCTTGTCCCTAAAAGTCTAATACCTTTTAGATACTACCAATAGATTCTGACCTGTTCTTATGTAGCTGAAGTAAGACAGTTTCTGTCTTTATAAGCCCTTGTTCACTCATTGGAGAATCACCTATTGTGCCTGACACCTGACTCCCCTACACCTGTGATGGACTGTTCACCTGGAGAAATGGGAGTGAGGAGAGAGTTTTGGCTACACAGAGTTTGCAAAGTTTTCTTAGTTCGGGTCTTAATTCTGAATTAAGAGACTAAGCAGGCATGAGCTGGATTAGGGATGGGGAATATGACTGTTCAGGGCAGCCATAGCCTAGAATCTCTCAAGCTATATCTAGAAAGTTATAAGATTACAGATTTTGGCAAGATTCTGTCCATTATGTGCAAGCAAATTTAAAAAAACTGGAGTGGACTGAATTTTGATGTGTTGTCTCTGCGATTAGGCCTTAACACTATCCCACTCTTATTTCACACAACCAAATTGGGGATAAACCCTTCCACTCATATGAAAGTATTTACAAATCTTTGCACTATAAATGCGCTTGGAAGAACACTGAAAACATCTTGCTTCTGCTTTTATGTCAATTAAAGATATATGAAGAACAATTCATGGATATTTTAAGACTACAGTTAAAGTAGGAATAAAATGCACTTTAGTTAGCAGAACTCAATCAACTATGTCTCCAGAAAGTTTCATTAATTGTAAAAGAAAGTAAGCAAGCAAAAAAAAAACCTCCCAAAATAATTAGGCGAAACTGTGGTTTTAAAAAAAAGTATTGATAAAATAGAGAAATTAATTAAATGGGTATTTTTATCATGTCATCACAGGAAAATGGTACTATACAATACAAACCCTAACCAACTAAAATTAATATGCTGTTTATTTATCAAGAAAAAATTACATATATAAAAAATAACAAAGTAAGACATAAATACATAAGCTTGATGTTAAAATGGGATTAAGTGCTAAATAGATATTAGGGATTGGTATGTTTTGTTTTATAATATGTTTATGACTGAATGTAAACAAGTGATGGAAGAAGTAGAATAAATCAAAGGAGGAAGAAGAAGAAGAGGAAGAAGAAGAAGAGGAGGAAGAAGAAGATCTAGGCATTTATGTATTTATATCTTACTTTGTTATTTTTTATATATGTAATTTTTCTTTTCTTTTTTCTTTTTATTCTCTTTCTTTTGGAAAAATAATAAAAAGATTGATAAAAAAATTAATATGCTGTATCAAAGACAGAATATATTGAATGAAATGGCTTATGTAAAATATTGTACAGTTTTGAATCAACGCTCAAGGTTTCCACAGGTTCTGATATATAAAAACTGTTCAGGTTATGCATTTACAATAGGCCTTTTGAAAGTTAATGCATTATATTACTATCACTGTTTTGAAAACTTCTATAAAAGTGAAAATCAACAATATTGTGCCCATCCTTAGCAACTCTTCATTTAACAAATCAGGTGTGAGAACAGATCATACCAAAACTCTTTGCACTGTTTCTAATTCTATGAAAGAACAAATGAGTGTTAATGAAACAGTTGAACAACACAACACAAGACTATGTGTTCTGAATGTCTGTGTTCCATTTTCATAGCATTATTTGCCATTGGCATTTGCCCAGCATTTTTTAAAACATTAAAATCAAGCGGACCAACAGTTTCACTATGACATTAACAAATATTGGCAAATACTGTGAAATGTTGGTAGTCTGCTCTTTTAAAGGTCAACAATGAAACCTGAGCAGCTGCAAAGTTGAGACCAGTATAGATTTTAGTCAAAGTGATGGGTAAAAATTATTGACTTTTGCTGAGAAATATGGTGACTCTTCATTAAAAAAAAATGGATTAAACTAATCATATTTGAAATTCACTTGACCAACATCCAGCTGCCAAAGAATATTCTAATTAATAAACTGGAATAACTAACATAAATAAAATTCCTACCAGATGTGACACATTCATTTGCACTAGATCTTCAAGATACGTTGAAATCCCCACCTTCTTTTTTGTTTTTTAGTTTGAGCTCAAGTAGAATCTCTCTATTGGACTTGTTTTCTGCATCATCTATCACACATCAGTTGTCACTCTGTAGTATAACTTTAATTTCTTTCAGCACTGCTGTCCTGAATATGTATCTCACAGAAAAGACAGGATAGAATTGTAAGGCACCCTAAATAATTAAAAAATAATAAAACTCCTATGAAATTAGTTCCAGAATAGGGACTCTGTGATTTTGCAGAAGTTGCTGAACTACCATTTTTAACACCCTTGATCACTGGCTAACCAAGATTGGACTGAGGAAACATCTGGAGCATGTCAGACCTGATATAGCCATTATGCTACATTTTTTTAAAAAATCTATTTTTTCCCAAATAACCTCGGTTTAAGTTAAGCTGAATTGACCTGGGTTTGTACTTTTATGGGAACCTGTAGGGGATTTCTGGGCTGCATGCCAGACTGGGAAGAAAAGGAAAGATATGCACACAAACAAACAAATTTTGGAAGAAAGCAATTATAAAAGATTACCTTAATGCTATTAAGAAAATGGTATGTGATCATAATTTCAGCTCAAGGCTTCTTTTAAATGTAATATAAAACAAACTTTCTAAACACAGTCAATATTATGAATTCATGCTCATAATCATATTATTTGGAAAATGTGGCTTTTGAAGTACATCAGCAATTCCTTTAAGAATATTTTTATATATTTTTGTATTATAAAACAGTGTTGATCTACTAGCCTTTGTTCAGTTATTTCTCATTCTGAATGTTGTTCTTTCCAAAACTAGCACATTTTTTCAGACATCCTCTTCTCACTGGACCTGACTTATAATAGCAAATCATTTTGTTGCTGTTGTTGTTTTCAGCCTTACTGTATTTGTGATGGGTAAGCAACTTTTCTTCCTGTTGTCCTGCAGCTGCTATCCCAAGCTGTTCAGTCAACAGACCTGAGTTCTGTGGCCCACTTGTCACCAGATGTTCAGGAACTTCAACACCTAGAGCGATCCACAGAAATATCAAACTGACCCAGATGACAGGTCAGTATAGGTTTCTGCAAGTTACGGTATGTCTCATCATATTGGTTATGGGAGAGTGAAACTCTTCATCTGACTCCTTTGATGAGTCCTGTCCAGTATGGTCGAATATCTGGTGTAGCTTTCATCTTCCTCAGAGTATGCAACCCTCACAACCACGTCAATGTTGTTCTCACTGGGATATTATTATTGCTTGCTGTATAGTCATATTTTTAGACTGGTTTTTATAATTTTATTCATCTGACTTCTACCCAAGGAGCTGGGATAGGCAAATGCTGTTATTTGGTAATGATAATGATGATGATTTCTGAAAGTTATGCAATGGCCTAGGTCAGCATTGTTCAGATCTACCTAGCTATGTACTCTCTAGTGCAGGGGGTCGCCACTGGTGGGCCACAGCAACATCTGGGTGGGCTGCAAGAGCTTGGCCCGGCCACGAGCTCCATGGAGAGCGACTGTGGCATCGGTCCCAGGTTTCCTTTCTCCAAACAGCTCACATGCGGACCAGCTGAGAGGAGGAAAGGGAAGTCCTTTCAACTGAGAGACTTTGCTTTCCCCCCTCTCAGCTAGTCCACACACTGCCTGAGGAAACCCCTCCATTTCCTTCCCCCACTACAGCAGCATCACAGCAAATTCTTTTGTCAACAAATATAAGTCACACAAGGAATACACAGACACCAAAATACAAAAAACCCTGCATCTTACAATTGATGTAATATGGTATATTATTAAAATAGAAGTTCTCTGATTATTATTTTACAAATGTATGTACCTTAAAAAAAATCATATTGGTGGTCCTTGGGATTTCAAATTATGAATTTGGTGGTCCCTGAGGTCAAAAAAGTTTGGCAACCACTGTTCAAGTGTACCTTCAATAACTCTGTTTTTTCTGAACTTCCAGTGGATGGCACAGCATGGAAGCAAGAGGTTCAGGGAGCTCCTAAACCGATTGCTAGACACTTCGTAGATCAGGAACGTTCTGAGTCCAAAGTTGCCCTGTAGAGGCCGAAAAAACGCCCGAGGGGCCTGGAGGAAGTTTCTCCTGAAGCCCACAGGCCTCTCAGGAGGAGTCCCCAAGGCCCCTTGGGTATTTTTTCGGCCTCCGCGGAGCTCTGGAACGCCTCTAAGAGGTCCAGGAAGCCGTTCCATAGGCCCCCCGAAGCTCCGTGGAGGCCGAAAAAACGCCCGAGGGGCCTGAGGGACTCTTTCTGAGAGGCCTGTGGGCTTCAGGAGAAGCTTCCCTGTATATATTCCTTAATACATTACAAACATTGCCATTACTTATAGAAAGCATGCATTCATTACTCCCTTTTCTCATACTAATTTACAGGGACACCACCACACGAAACTCTGCTACGAAACCAATAACGGACATCGGATCACCCATACAGGACATTCTCCCATAGCGTAGCATGGGTACAAAATGCTAGTAGTCTAATGTTTACTTGCTCAGCCTGCAGCAATGATAGAAAATATTGAAGACATGAAGTCTGAGACTGGAAAAGATCACAAGAATTCTTGATCTGTTTGAACCAGAATGGAGCATTTCCCCATTCTACGTGAATTACATGGCCTTCCTCCCTAGTTGCTAATCACGTCTGGAGGTTTGGAAAAAAGGGATAAAATGTTTCATAATAAATTCTTCAGCTACTGTAGACCTGGGAAATTCTGAAAACAATTCCTCTTTACCACCAATGTTTAAATTGTCTGCTTACAGTTTACAGGTATTTCTGAGATGTGACAAGTATATTAGAATAACAAATTGTCTTGTTTATTAGAATGAGGAGATATATTCTAGAATGCCCACTTGGAACAAGAATTAATGGACTTGGTAATTTTGTCACAATTTTAAAAAGCTGGCTTTCAGGCCAAAAAAATAGAATCTCTCAAAAGATATTAGAAAAATCCTTGCCCACTCTCTGCTAGTTATTAGGCAAACAAGAAGAAAATATCAGTGGTTAAGGAGAATGTTAAAATTACCAGTAACCAATGCCTGACAAAAGGGCTTAAGCAGTTAAAAAGAAGGGGAGGCCAAGGTTTAATACTAAGGTCAAATTCTGACATCTGCTGGTCAGTAAAGCAGATCCTTTGAGAATTTTCTTATTAAAATGGATTTCTCCCTCCCTATTGGCAAATAATAGATATATGTTGACTCATATTCATGTCAACAAATAGACTAGTTATGCAGATGTATGCATGTCTGCTCAAAAGAATGCCTAGTTGAATTGAAAGTAACCTCCTATACTTAACATTTTATAGGGTTGATACCATATTTAGTTTAATGAAACTGATTGTTTAGTTTTATAAAGAAAAAAATGCAAACAATTGAACTATGTATTGCATTTAGACGAAACCTATCTGGAAATTATGTAGTAAAAGATTACATGCATCAGCATGATTAATTATGTATCCAGCAAAAAGTCCAGAGTGCTTCTGCTTAAAGCAGAAATGGCTTTACATCTGTACATACTGATGTTGAATTCATCAACAGAAATGTAGTATTTCTGGAGTATAAAAGAAATATGCAGCACTTACCAGGTCTCCTCTGGTTCCTGTTTAATTTCCTTTGTCTAATGTAAACTCAGTGGGCTATGACTAACGGCTAACACATAATTTCTAATTGTATGACATTAGGTTATGCTAGCACAAAAACATTATCAGAGCCAAGACACAAGACAGCAGCCTATAGTTCAGACTTAGTAGGGATTATAAATGGATGGGAAAAAATACCATCAGAATCAATTGCATTTGTCAGGAAAGTACTGTAGATGAAAAGCCAAGCTTAATGGGAAAATGTTCTGTCTCTCACCTCCTTCCTCAGCAGGTTCCGAGTCATTTTGCAAGCCAAATGGAACACACTCTTACTATAGATGTGAAAAAAGGAAACTGAGCCTTTGGACTATTATTGTTTATTTGTTTTTACAGGCGTTCTGCATGTCCTTACTCTCCATTTCCAAACTGCCTTTCACATCTCCCTGTACTCTATATGAATCGGCCCCTTACCTTCTTTCCAAAATCTTCCATTTCCTGCCTTTGACCATTTTAACAATTAATTGTGTTTCACAGACTACAAAAATATAGGCGGGGGGAGGGGATAAGCCTTAAAAGTAGAGATGAATAGGAAAAGAACAGTGCATAAAATCCTCTGATCCTAAAATAAAAGAAAAACAAACAAGTAAGCAAAGAAATAATCAGAATCAGATATAAATATCTAATTATCTAATAATAATAATCAGAATCAGATATAAATATAATCAGAAGTAAAAAAATAACCAGCAGATTCAATTTTTGGGCAGAAATCTAGACATTTTAAAATTAGATAGGAGTACCCATTATTTATTTACTATAATTTTTATGTCACTTCAATCAACCCAGTTTAAGTGTTCCCTGCTAATCAACTGATATTATCACTATTATAGATGTACACTACAGGTAGCCCAATTGGGCACAAGATATAGATGAATTTTTTGCAAATCAGTTTGCTACTCCCACTGTAGTAATTAGAGATTTCAATTATCCCAACATTAATTGGGAATGAAAGTCTGTAGCAGGTGAGAAATCTTACAAGTTTTTCATGTGTCTTGCAGACAATTTCATGATCATAAAAACGCAGGAAGGATCTAGGGGATTTCTTATACTGAACTTCATACTTATGTACAGGGAAGATGTTGCGAATAAAGGAGGTGGAAAATTAATGACCATGTGATCCCAGAATTTCTTATATTACATGCAAAAAGAACTGACGGTAGTCAAATTTGTATTCTAGATTTCAAAAGAGCTGACTTCAATCAGTTAAAGAAAACTCAGGAAAACTAGCAAGAATTTCATGAATAGGAATTCTGGAGGGAAATATAATCCAGAGAGATTACGGAATTCTAAAAAAATGAGATAATTTAGGCCGAATAACATAAATAATTCCAAAGAGAATTCCCAAAAGAAAAAAGAATGGAAGACAGTTGATAAGACTGTTCTGATTGCATCAAAGGCTCTCTGATAAACTGAGAAAAAGGACAAATTTTTAAAAAGAAAGCAGAATATCAGAAAATAGCCTGAATCTCTTTGAATCTTGCAGGAAGGCTAAATCTCAGTATGACCTGACTCTTACAACAAACACAAAAAAAGGTTCTTTGTATATGTACAGATCAAGAGAAAGTCAAGGAAATGATTGACTCACTGGGCTGGAGAAGATCACAAAATAGTGATAGACATCTGGAAGAAGACCGAACAAGGAAAAGAAAAAAGTGACCCAACCGGTCAGCAGTTTATTTATTTATTTATTTATTTATTTAAATTTATATACCGCCCCTCTCCCGAGGGACTCAGGGCGGTGTACAGCCAGAAATAAAAAGAAGACCAACATACAATGATTAAAACCCATTAAAAGAATTACACTGGCCTG
>JANHFO010006432.1:16898-27677 GCA_032468095.1 Pareas carinatus | reverse complement strand
ATTGATTGGCTGTTGCACCAGCCCAAAATGTGTTATAAAAGTCTGTGTATTTTTCCAGCCCTCGCTGACTACAATTGTTACTTCATTCAATAAACGCTGTTTGGATTCACTGAGGCTTCTTCCGCTTCTTCCTTGCGCGATCGGACCCAAGCCCTCAGATCTAACACAAATGGTAGAAAAAGTTTCCATCTACTGAATGGCAAAAAGTAGAATAGCAAACATCCAATATCTAAACTATTGTACTTTTGTACATGAATTAAAACTCAAAATCTTTTCAGTTCCAGGCACATGTGTAAGCTTCTTTGTTAACCTCTTAAGAAAATGACTTCAGACATTTAAACACACTGATATTTTGTGTTTAAGCTGTATATTGAATTACAGCTAATTAGTATAGATTACAAACTTGATCATTAATTAATTGTGCATGAGTGCAGAAAAGATGGAAAGAAGGCAATCATGTTTCATTATCTGAGCCTACATCAACAGCGTCAAGTAATGTCGCTTCCACTTCAAATGTGTCAAAAGAGGTTTAGCTTTCTTCCTAATATACGGTAGTTGTTTCTTACCTTGTGAAAATTTCTGAAATACGCTGCCTTCTCATCTGGAAATTTTTCTAGCCTTCGAGGTCCTTTACTTGAAGCTTTCTTGAAAACCAGCCAACATCTTCTGAAAATCTACACACCCACAGACCAAAAAGAAAAAAGAAAAAATATCATTCTTAGAAAACTCATACTACAGCCACTTTAACATGATAACATAGAACTTTGATACTGTAGGTTTCCTATCATTTGTTTCATGATATAGAATAAAAAACATTCATAGTTTTTAGAGCATTTTGTGTCTCCGATTTCATTATTAATCTCAAAAATAGTTTGGAGAAGAGAAAATTAGGACATTTCTAGTATTAAATTATTTTTCAAGATCACGTATTATAGTGTTGCAATGTTGGTTTAGCTACAAATATCAGCTTTCCTGATAAATCTACCTGAGGCATGCTTATCCAAATGTAGAATTCATTAAATCAACAGGCTTTATTCTGAGATAAGCATGTACTAGATTGGAGTCTATGTATCCTTAAACTATATCTCGTATTGCCCCGCCACCCTGTTTGGGGTTGCCCGCTCCATCCTTCACCTGGAGGAGCATGGGGATCCCTTGCAGGGACAGGCAGAGAAGTTTAAAGGCTATTTTCAAGATAAGATCGATCGGATCCGGAGCAGTTTGAACTCTGACTGGGTAGCCGCAGGCGGGGTGACGGGGGCGAGTCTTGAGAATGTTATCTGAGATGAGTTTGAGACAGTTGCTTCCGAGGACATGGACAGGATCCTTGGGTGACTTAAGGCAACCCCCATTTATTGGACCCGTGCCCCTCCTGGTTGGTACTGGCTTCCCGGGAAGTGACACGAGGCTGGCTCCAGAGCATCATGAATGCTTCTTTGGGGGAGGGTATCTAACCTGCCGCCTTGAAGGCGGCGGTGGTGAGGGCCTTGCTCAAAAAACCTTCACTGGACTCAGCTCTTTTAAGTAACTATCGTCCAGTCTCAAACCTTCCCTTTGTGGTGAAGGTTGTTGAGAGTATGGTTGCTTGGCAGTTCCCTTGGTTCCTGGATGAAGCTGTCTATCTGGATCCATTTCAATCTGGTTTCCGGTCTGGGTACAGCACTGAAACGGCATTGGTCGTGTTGGTGGATGATCTCTGGAGGGCCTGGAATAGGGGCTATTCCTCTATCCTGGTCCTATTAGACCTCTCAGCGGCTTTTGATACCATTGATCATTGACCGGTTGGGCAGGTTGGGAGTGGGAGGAACTGTTTTTCGGTGGTTCTCCTCCTACCTCTCTGACCGGTCGCAGTCTGTGTTGGCAGGAGGGCAAAGATCGATGCCGTGGCATCTCACTTGTGGGGTGCCACAGGGGTAGGTTCGCTCGCCCCTCCTGTTCAACATTTATATGAAGCCACTGGGTGAGATCATCCGTGGCTTCGGGGTGGAGTACCATCAGTACGCTGATGACACTCAGTTGTACATCTCCACCCCGGGCCACCCCAACGATGCCGTGGAAGTAATGTCCCAGTGCCTGGAGGCCGTGCGGGTCTGGATGGGACGCAACAGGCTCAGACTCAATCTCTCCAAGGATGAGTGGCTGTGGATCCCGGCATCTTGACATAGTCAGCTTAATCCATCGCTGACTATTGGGGGTAAAATGCTGGCCCCCACAGAAAGAGTCCACAATCTGGGCATCCTCCTGGATGCACAGCTGTCCTTGGTCGATCATGTGGTAGCCGTCATTAGGAGGGCCTTTTACCAGGTCCACCTGGTCTGCCAGTTGCGCCCCTTTCTGGATCAGGACGCTATGCACACAGTCACTCAAGCACTCGTCACTGCCCACCTGGACTACTGTAATGCTCTCTACATGGGGGTCCCCCAGGGACGCATCCGGAGGCTTCAACTGGTCCAGAATGCAGCTGCGCGGGGGATCATGGGGATGCAGGGCAGTGCTCATGTGTCCCCTCTCCTACGTGAGCTGCACTGGCTGCCGGTGGGCTTCTGAGTGCGTTTCAAGGTGTTGGTGACCACCTTTAAAGTGCTCCATGGCTTAGGACCCAGATATCTACAGGACCGCGTTCTACCAGCCAATACCTCCCACCAACCGGTGCACTCCCAGATAGGGCCTCCTTAGGGTGCTTTCGGCCAGACAATGTCGGCTGGCGACCCCCAGGGAGAGAACCTTCTCTGTGGCAGCACCCACCCTCTGGAATGACCTCCCCCCCTAGATTCAAACTATCTCTGACATCCATGCTTTCGGCCATGCTGTAAAATCACATCTTTTTAACCAGGCCAGTTTGGCCTAGTTTTACACCTTCCCTCTGTGAAAATTTTGATTTTACATGATAATTTTAAATTGGTTTTAATATTGGGTTTGCCCTAAATTCTCCAGCCACTTAAATATTTCTTTTTAAATCACTTTTTAAACTTTTGTAATTTTGTATATTTTATGTTTTATTGGCTGTACACCGCGCTGGGTTCCTTTGGGGAGAAGGGCGGTATATAAATTTGATTAAATAAAAAAAAGTATGTTTTAGAGTCTGGAATTAAAGTAAAATTAACAAGATTTTCTTTGATATTCCTACAGTCCCTCTTTAGCATTTTCAATGGGTTAAACATCAGTGTGTTAATTGTCTCAATGATATATTCAACTAACCAACTTGATCCCAGACCCTAAGAGAACATAAATTATTTCAGTGTGGGGACGGCAAGAGGTGTTCAAGAACAGAGAGATGTTCAGATGAGATGGGAACTGAGCTAGGAGACTGCACGGAATTACTTGTAACAGCAACTTTATCCTACATTATCTCTAGAAATAATGTTACAATGTGGCAGACTTCCAGTAAATGTAGAAGAAAGTAAATATCCAGAGGTAGTGCTTTTCATGTTCTTTGATATCTAGTGTTTTAATGAATACCTAATTTACCATGGTTTTACTTTCTGATCCTTGGGTAACAAGAGGCTCTTTTGTGTTGCATCTCCAAGGTATTAGAATCTGTTGCTTTCTTCTTTGTTGATTTCTCTAACTATTGTTAATGCTGATCAATGTATTTGTCTGTTCTTTTTAATCTAATTTATACATACTCCTTTTATTTGAAATTTTGAAACAGAGATCAAGAGCAACACTTTATAATGTACAATATTGCATTAGGTTTCTAATACATTCACAGAGGCTACTTTTTATAGATTATCTAGTTTCTTTTGCCCTGAACTTAAATGTCTAAAAATAACTTTAAAAAATCCTTCTATACAGCAACAATATATTTAAATATTAGTTAAAGAAAGCTGCTCGTTTCCTTCATTAACTGTGGACAATGACTGGCATGAATTCTTTTCAAGAAGCTTGCATGACTGTATAAAATTATAATAAAAAAGAAGGCCCTTTTGTCAACAGTATAATATTTTATAGAAGAACATGATGATTAAAAAAGACCTGGTAGTATTTCCACCCTTAACTCCATGACTATTTTTCTGAAAGTGAAATGATGAAAGGGTTGAACTACAAATACAACACGAAGGAAGGGAAGAATAAACTTAAAACTTTTCCTTGCCAAACTTTAGCTATTTCAATACCTACATATCTTTCCTAACTGATTCTCAATTTTGCTATGGCAAAATCTCTGTGATTGAATTTCCAAACTAATTCATTATTCAATCATTTCAATGATAGTTGAGATAAATACTGTGAACTAAATGGAATGACTTTTGATTCTTATCAGTGAATTAAAAAGTCTGAGCACAGTGAGCCTTCCCACTATACAATTCATAATTAGCAAGCTATCATGGACTAAGTATTTCTTAGAACTGTGTGAACTCAGATTTAAAGCATGATACTTCCACAAAGCTCACAGGCTACTCACTAACTCTCAGAGACTCATTTATTTCAAAGATTTGCTATAAAGTTAAAATAAAATGAACAATTTATGCTTCCCTGACCTGCTTGGAGGAAAAATACAATATCAGTGAAAGAAATCACTGTCAATTCAATGTGCACTGAAATTATTAAATCTATTGCAAACAATGCTATCTGGACAATCCAACGTTAGTTAAATGCATTTGCAGCTGGGTGTGCAGCTAAAGTAAATTGTAAGCTTTTAGCATTTATTTCAGCTGATAAACAAATTCAACATTTTAAGCTTTTGTTGATTGTTCTGGGGTTCTATTTTTGTTTTTAGTTCAGCCTGTAAACAATCAAACAGGCAATCTTTGTAAAGTGGAATAAATAAGTAATAAGATCAGAAAGATAGGGAGTATCATGCATTACAAATGAATGTATATTTATTCAAGACATCTTGTTCAACAGAAACACAGTTAACTATTCAGGTACAGTGAGTTATTGTATTATTTCTGTTCCAATATTAGATGCATTGGTTGAAATTTCTCAAAACATTCTCAGTTCACAACACCCTGACTGTCCCTCTTCATGGCACCCCAAGGTCAAAACTGTGAACAATCTTCTTCTTTGCTACTGCTATTGTAATTTGCGATTTTTTGTTTCTCCCTATATTGTGATCCTGTATAAATGGATTGCAGCACCATGGACAGAGTTTGAAAACTGTGGCCCTACTACATAAAGCTGCTGTGGAAAATTTGGAGGAAAAATTCAGCCAGATCCACTCGGAATTTGATATCAGCAGAGCAGCTCCAATGTCAGGAGATGATTAAGATTCATACTGCAGCATTATACAAAATGAGATGTATCTTGTGAGTTCTGAAGAAGTGGACAAGATCCTCTGCAATATGCCTGTAGTATGGACCCACATCTATCCTGGTTAATGAAAGCCTTCAGAGATGTATTGGAGCTGCATCGAGGAAGTAATCAATGTATCCTTGGGAGAGGAATTGTAATGGGCAGGCAGGAATTGTTACCCCTGCTTTTGCAAATGTCACCTTCTTAGAAAATGAAGGTTTACTCCACATATATGGACATTCACCTGTCCCCAATCTCCTCTTTGGAGAGGGAAAGGTTGTAGAGAAAGGGAACAAAATTGAAATTGCAGAGAGTCCTGAATGAAACATTATCTGAACCACCTTTAGGATAGTCAAAAGTCCAGAGAAGTGAAACAAAAGGTCTTCTGAGTTATAGTCTGAGGATCAGAGAGCTGTACTGAAATTGTCACAAAGCAGCAAAGTTCTCAGAGGCAAGAGTTCAGGGCAAAACTGTGCAGATATTCTGAAATATGGACCAGGCTAGCAAACAGAGCCTAAGCCACTCAATCAAGGCTGGAAATGACCTTGGTGTGTAAAGAGACATGCCAAATGCCATGGTTATTCTCTTCATTGTACACAGCATGCTCTGGATCTGAGTGGTCTTTCCAGCTGTGGTTCTTCATCCTCTGACAGTAGACACAGCTGATCCTGATGATTTTTGGGGTAGTCTCAGGTGTCTGAATGTTCAAGGCTTCATCAGGCTGAGATCCAAACAGCTCTCCCAAAGCAGACTCGGTTGTGTTAGACCCCTCTGAATCAAAGTTGGTCATGACATTTGAATCACCTGTATAATGTGTTGGGAATCTGCTTGTCAATTGGCTTCTGGGTGCAATTCAAGAGGTGCTTATCATGGTTTGGGACCTAGGTATTTGTACAGCTGCCTTTTTCCTGCAATATCTGACCAACCAGTCAAAAAGATGTAGCAGGACAGACTGTGTGTCATCAAGGCTCTCACAAGTTTCTGGAATAATATTGCCACTTGATACATAATTGGCTCCTTTTAGGAAGATGGTGGAAAACTGACTAATTCATCAAGACAGAATGGAGTGTTTAAACTGTCTCTTGGATGGGAAAGTAGGCTTCTTTTTATTATTTTTCATACTTTTAAGCTAAGATTCTTCATTCCAAATGAATATTTCTAGTAGTTGTTTTTAATTGACTGTATGTTTTAATCCTAATTATGTATTGGTGAATGGTCTGATGTACAACTGGCAGAATGGAGTGTCCTATCAATCAATCTTGATGTAAAGAACTTCTCCTACAGAAATTCATCCAGTTGGTAATGCAGTGATTTGGTGCCTCCTCTCTCTGTTTTAAATATATATATATTTCTCTGTTTATTTTATAATTAGATAAATATTTCCCTATTTAACCAACTGATAGTCAACATTCCATAACTAACCTTTATGTCTAGGAATTCTATCACAAGGGGATCCCCCTCTGTTCATATTTTGTAAAATATGCACACTGATCCAGAAACTATTAGGTTAGGTTCATTTATTAGGTTTGATTTTTCAATAGACCAACACAATGGCTACTTGATACAAAGCAAGTTGGTAGAATCCTCTGAATTGCTTCATTGGAACATAGATTTCAATACAGATGACATCTTAGAGATCAGACTACCTGTTTATTCATCTCTGAATCTGAACAATAAGCAGGACAGAGAGGTGTGGCACATGGTGTTATAGAATATATTTGTCTAGTCTGTTTTTATTTCAATCGCAAGAAATGCTATGAGAACAGGATAAAAAATTAGATGAAATCAATTGTCCAGTCTTCAGTCTAGTGTGCACAGTCAGCTTTACGTGTTTCAATTAAAGCATTTTTGCATAGCACACAAACCTACCTTTTCCCACTTCATGTTCTCTATCCTCTTACTCATATCATGTACCAGTTTTGGGGTTTCTCTTCCCTTCCACATCCCTCTTTGTCCATCTTGTTTTGGTTTGAATGAAGCTCATTGTTAGAAGACAGGGTTGACTGACTATTCCCTAGCTGTATTTTGCCCATCATTTATAAGGACACATTGTGTTAATTTTTATGTACAGCAAAAGTTACATAAGAATCAGCATATGAAACTACAAGATGAAATTGCACAGAAACTTCCCTTCCTTTGGTTTAAAGCACACCATATAAAACAACTCTTACATGAATTTCATATTATGCTTACATTTATTCACCATAATAAAAGGGGAAATTCAGACACTGATAAAGTAAATGTAATTTTATTGCATATAGTTTTTATTAAAATGGTTTTACTGACATACCAGGGATATATTACAGATACTTGCAAGCAAATATGAGCTTGTGAGAACGAATAAAGAGATATATAGATATTCATGACTTCATATGGAGTATGGGGCTATATGAATAAACTAAATAAAGGAAATTAGAAAGACTTCCTAAAAACTGTGATTAGACATTCCATTTACAATAAATGTAATAAACCATCAGTATGGTTTACTTCAGCAATGAAAAAATAATATTGTATTATTAAATATATATATCTCAAATATGTGAGATACCATTTTTTCCATTAAAACATTTTCACAAAATTAGTATGCTGTACCACAAAGCTAATTTCCTCAAAGCAGCCAAGGATAATTTAAAAATCACAAACTTCAGTCCACTACTCGTGGATGAGGCAATATTATTTTTATTTGCTTTTTTAGTTCCTCACATAGAGAAATAGCAGGCAGGCTTCTCATATCCTGCTGAGTCACCACTCATTCTTGGCATCTTCATAACCGGTAAGTGATGCACTTCAGATTGTGTTTGTGTGGCAAATTACAACCAATAATGCAAGTGACTCATAAAGTAAATACTTGATTGGTGAGGCTGCATATTATGCTTCTTCCTATAAACTTTACAAAATTATGACTGACTGTTTCATGGAGCAGTACTCTGACTAGTTTCAATATTGTAGGACGACATCTATGGCATTAGTCTCTGATAGTATGATAGCATCTTTTCAGAGTAACAAATGGTATTAAAAGACATAATCTTTCACGAAGCCCCTTATCTGATGCAGAGTCCAGATGCAGAGTTGATCTGGAAAGGCGCTACCCAGGTCCCTTCATATTTTAGGAAGAGCTGTAGTGGCGCAGTGGCTAGAGTGCAGTATTGCATTCTACTTCTGTTAACAGTCGGCTGCTGGTAAGTTCAGCAGTTTGAGTCCCACTAGCTCAAGGTTGACTCAGCCTTCCATCTTTCCGAGGTTGGTCAATTGAAGACCCAGATTGTTGGGGGCAATATGCTGATTTCTATAAACTCCTTAGAGAGGACTATAAAGCACTGTAAAGTGGAATATAAGTCTAATTGCTATTGCTATTTTACACTCAATATTATTAAATAATGTGAAGAATATGTAGTAGCACCAAGAAGACAGAATTTTACTCTACAATCGGATACTACCACAGTATGACAGAAATGAATTCATTACTGAGAAGTCATAATGAGTGATACCTTGCATAGATAAATGTATTTTTCCACTTTCATTGTACAAGTTCCTTAGAAAAAGAAATTTAAGTTCTAATGTTATACTTATATTTTTGGACATGGATCTAATTAAATTCAGTGTGACCCACACTGAGTGGTCACACTTAATTTAATTAGATTCATACCTTGCTAAATAAGTACATTGGTCCCTTAATACTTGACTGCTTCAAAGCACATCAAATTGGGTACCTGACGCATTTTGACATGAAAATGTTGTCTTAGTGCTCATCATTTGTTTGGTACTCGATGTGCTGCAAAAGAAAATGGGGGCCAGATTCAGAGGGTGGACAGGAAGTCGGCCATGCCTGGAAGGTCGTTGATATAGGAAAAGGGACAGAAAGCAAATCCTTCCTGGCTGAAACAAAAGGTCACATTGTTTGGTACTCATTCTTTTTAGTACTTGTTGTGCCTCTCAGAACCAATTAAGGACAAGTATCAAGGTACCACTGTATAATATTAGTGTATATATGTATGAAAACGAACTATGAGATATAGAAAAATATTAAATTGAAAGATAATAAAACAGTCATAGAATAACGGCCTTTTAGTACTATTTCAACTTTTAGTACAGCTCCAACTGCTGTTATAGGGCATTTCATGCCAAAAACAATAAGACACAGGGTCAGTTTTTTCTCTTACATCATCAACCATTTATTATTCTTATTTTCTTTACTCACCCTTCTTATTGGTATGATGATGATGATGATTAATATTCTGCTGCTTTGCATGTATGCTGAGAGCTTCTGCACTGGAAACAAATTCCTTGTCTGTCTAATCACGGAAATACATTCTATTCTATTCTATTCTATTCTATTCTATTCTATTCTATTCTATTCTATTCTATTCTATTCTATTCTAGCTGTCATTATGTATTTGGAACTAAAAGTGAATTTAATACCTGCTTTTTATATTTGTTAATTTTTAATATTTTCTAGTATCTCATTGGTTGCATTCCCATACTGTTTGCATACTGTTTGCATACATTTAATACTGCCATTGTATAAGCATTATAAAAATTAATGAATGACATTTACAAATCAATACAAAATAGTATCAGGTATAAGAGATTACTGTATCCCACTTGATTCTTTTTTTCTAACTATAATGCTGTTCCTGTTATATTAATCAGTTTTTTTTAAGGAGACAGATTTTAAAGATTAAAAGAAGCACTTAGGCCTAATCCTATTTTTAATACTCCAACAAAATATCAGCAAGTTCTTCAACTCCCTAACGTATTAATGTAGCAACTTTCCCCTTAAGTTTGCAATGTATTATTTATCTAGCATTACAATCATAGAAAATTGAAAGCAAACATATTGCACAGAAACATTTGAGTCTGAGTCTGTTTCCCCCAACATTAAAAAGAAAGAAAGAAAGATGTGCTAAGCATTTTAAAATTAACGTTTTGGTAGAATTCTAGGCCAACTATCTTTCCTTTTTTTACTTTCTTCCAAACTATATCAGCATTTTGAGTTTAGGGATTTATATCATAGTATAGCTGCCCATTTCAGCAGTATAAATAAAACGAATATTCGTTGGTTTAAACTTCTAGTTTTCAACATGGTTTTTAGAACAGCAGCAAATGATTCACTTAAATCAGTAATTAAAAACAACATATTTAAGACTCCACACTATAGTCTATGCAGGGATTTCAAGTGTACTGTACATCCTTTGAAAGTCAGTTGAAACAAACAGTCTGGCTTTTATAGTTATTTAATGACTTGACATTTGGTTTTGCACAACAAAGGAGAACATGGAGCATTATCAATTGAAACTATACCCACATAGAATCAACATCTGTAGCTAGAGCTACAGTATCTCATTTAATATAATGAATATGTTTATTTTCTCATTACAAATGTCTCAGTTAGAAACATCTGAAACAGGGTTAAAGTCTAGCATATCACCTCTCACAATATTATACAATACAGTATCAATAATAAAGAGCCTCAAATTTCTAGGTTCTATAATATTCCAAGATCTAAAATGGTCAGCTAACATCAAAAATGTCATTAAAAAAGCACAA
>JANHFO010006431.1:37172-55716 GCA_032468095.1 Pareas carinatus | reverse complement strand
CTCAGCTTCTTTCTTTCTTTCTTTCTTTCTATCTTTCTTTCTTTCTTTCTTTCTTTCTCTCTCTCTCTCTCTCTCTCTCTTTCCCTCCTTCCTTCCTTCCTTCCTTCGTTTCTCTCTCTTTCTTTCTCTTTGTATATAGATATCTTATTCCTTTCCTTATTCGGCTTTCTCTTGTCTTCTCCATTGTCTTTCTTCTTACCTTACTTTCATTTTTATCTTTGTATTTGTTCACACCTTCACCTCTTACTGTGTTTGATTTCTTTATCCATGTCATCTATATTATTTTCTTTCTTTTGCTTATTTGAGTCTTCCTTCACATTTTTTTCTGTGTTTCTATGTATTTGTTAACCAACCATAAAATTTATTCCATATCTAGAAATAGACTGAATTGTTGTTTTGAAGTTTTAAAGTCAAATTATCCATCTCTGCACAGTCAAGAATTTTAATTATAATTTCCTCGTCGGGTGGGCAGTTTGGGTCTTTCCAATGTTTAGCATAAACAATCTTTGCTCCCGAAATGATATGCATGGCTAGGTATCTTTCTTGTTTGTTCATTTTTTGGTTTATAATTCCAAGAAAAAATATTTCTGGTTTATTAGGTATTTCATTGTCTAGCATTTTATTAAGCCAATTTCTTATCTTATTCCAGTAATTTTTTGCAAAACTACAAGATCATCACATATGGTAGTATGTTCCTATTGCTGTTTTGCATTTCCAACATTTATTTCTATTGTTTTGGAATATTTTGGGCAATCTCTCTGATGTCATATGCCACAGGTAAAACATTTTATATGCGTTTTCTTTGTATGTCGTTGATTTAGTCTTATAGTTTTGCTCCCACAATTGACCCCATTCTTGGACATCTATTTCCCTTCTTATATTAGTTTGCTATTTACATATGTTTCCTTTAATTTGATCTCTCCCCATTTTTATTCTCAGTAAGTAATTATATTTTTTAATTAATTTTTCATCCGGATTTAGTAGAATTTTATGTAATTCTAGAAAGTGCATATAAATACCGTATTTTTCGCACCATTAGACGCACTTCCCCCCCCAAAAAAGGGGGGGAGTTTATGCGTCTTATGGAGCGAATACTCACAAAAAGCGTGGGAGATCACTCTGCGGGACGCCGGGAACGCTCCAATTCAGGCAGCAGTGTGATCCTTCAGCTTTGGAGCTTTCGGCGGAGCGATTTCCGAGTGCACGGAATCGCTCCGCCGGAAGCTCCAAAGCAAAAGAATCATGCTGCTGCCTGAATTGGAGCATTCCCAGCACCCCGCGGGGGGGATCGCTCCGCCGAGAACGCTCCAATTCAGGCAGAGAACACTCCAATTCATCGTGCTGCTGCCTGAGTTGGAACGTTCCCGGTGTCCCACGGAATGAATTCCACGCAACCGCGGGGTGCCTCAGGGCGCCCCGCGTCTTATGGTCCAGTGCGTCTTATGGTGCGAAAAATACGGTACTTGGCTTTTTTGTATCTTTGTTGTAACAAGAGCTCATCTGTCTATATGCCCATTATGTAAGTTCTTTGACTGCTCGTGAAACTTGAAAGCTAAATTTATTTTAATAAATAATATATATCTGATAAAATATTTAGAGGGCAAAGTTGATATTTACATGAAGGCAGGCTAATTTGTGGAAAGTGTTTTTTTCCAACTTTGTTCATTGAATTTTTCATACAAAAGCAATCAATAGAGGCAAATATGACAGAGAAAATAACCAGCTCAGTGAGCTAAGATAAATCATCAATCTTATACAATCCTTGTAGAATCTTATAAAAGAATTTAAGAGAAAATATATCTTATGCCAAGTTATCACTTTCAAAAACCTCACATTTTTATGAAGAAATATTCACTGATACATGTTATTTCAACAACAAAAATATAATTACTACAAGATTACTCCACATAAATAATCAAGAAATCCTGCTCAATATCCATGTAATTAAAAAGTAAATTAAAATTCTTATATCAGCTTTCCCAAACTGACCCTATTCAAATGATTGGCCTACAAATACCATCATATCAATTAGAATGTCCAACTGGGATTGAGTACTATGGAAGTTGTCCTCCAATATAGCTAATGAGACCAGCTACATGCTGAAATTTGACGAAGGATACTTAATTATTCATGAAATGTATTATTCATTTATTATTCCCTTATTCTATATTTTATAAATTGAGCTTGAGAAATTTTGGTCATGACATTTTTCCTTTGTTCTTAAAGGGTAAAGCAGTCTTCTATTCTACAGGAGCAATTCTCAACATTAATCTCCTGAACCTTAATACCATGGAGAAATATAGTGCCTCTAGTAAAACTATGGTTAAGGCAAGACAACAGGTACAAACAAGGGTTATACAAGGGTTATAACAAGAATTCTCTAAATCTTTCCCCTAAATATTGTATAAAACACAGATGTATTCTGATATTTGGCATGATAATAGATTTGTTCATATACAGATTTACTGCGCAAATCATACTTTCCTTACACTTTTTATTGAAAAAATAATCTATATATATAAATACGAAATACCACTCACTGATTCTTCACCAGATCTCCCAAACTATTAAAGATACAAACCTGAAATTTGGTAGACCTGTTCATCTTGGCATCTAGACACTCACTATGAAAGGATTTTTAAAAATATTAATTTTATGTGAGTTATTTCAATTTTTTGATTCCAGAGGTTGTGATTGGACAAAATATGGTTTGTTTCCTTTCTCCTGATTGGAGGACTTTTGCAGCCTCTCCTGATTGGAGGGCTTTTGCAGCCTCTCCTGATTGGAGGGCTTTTGCAGCTTCCCTGTTTGGTTTTGAATTTTCCATTGAACAATACTAATGGAGGGGTGAGGACTAGCAGGGCAGGAGACTGTAAAAAACTGCTTCTCCATGCCTGGAAAACTGCTTAGAAGCCGCGATTGAACCAGTACCTACAGCAGCAATGCAGGTGAGTGCAAAAAACAGGGAGGGCAGAGCAGACAAGGCCTCAAAACAGCTGAGAAGCCTACTGAGAAGCCCTCTTTGCTCTTTTTTTAACTGTTTGAATAAAGATTCTGAAGACTTATGGTGTCTAGCTTTTCTCCCCCCCCCAAAAAAAGCCCCCTATCGCTCTCCTCCTCTGCAAAAACCGCCAGGGGTGGGGGTTGGTGGGGGGAGGCCGAACAAGGCCTGCAAAATGCTTTCGGAGGCCTCTCCTCCTCCACAGGCATGTGCAGCTAATTATACCAAACCCGTAGCAGAGCACGGGTACCAATAGCTAGTATGGTATATGTCTGAATGTATTTTGTTGGATTATAGTTTTTTCCCCACATTTGTTATGCCTCTTCTGAGTTTGTTGACGTGTTGTAATATGAAAATAATAACAAAATTATTAAGTTAAAAAAAGGAAGAGGATTGTGATTCTTGCCAAATCATTCAAATATAGCTCCTCCCTTAAACACCACACATTTCTGCTCTATCTTGCATTGTGACACCTGCTTTGATTGCTATTCATTTACTGGACTGAGACAATTGTGTATTACTTTCTTTCCTTTCTTTGTTCTAATACCAGGAATAAATGATTCATCAAAAATTCACCAAATATAGGAATCAGAAATCAGACTCACGTGCAATTCCATCGTCTTCTTAAATGGAACAGTGACTCTGCTCTGTTATGTTAGATCTGTATCAGAACTCATGACCCTTAAACTTATTTTCCCTCAGGAAATGTCCAAATACTCACAAGATACATTTAGGTGTTTTCCTGCAATTGTCTAAAAATAGTATGTAAAATAATATAAACCAGCAGCCAGATTGTTAGGAGGGGAAAACACTGACAGATGCTTGACATTTTCATAAATTTGTATGCGTATGATTCAGTAATGAACCTGGATTAAAATCTCTCCTGTTATTTGTAGTTTTTCTTGGAAAAAAGCAGTTCATATAATCAATATGAAAAGTATAGATACTATGAGATCAAGTTCAAATATGGACTTTCACATGAATAGAAAATGGTATATGAGTTGGCTTCATTTTTTTAACCTGAAGTAGATTTTCAGGTTTCTATCATAAAAGCTGCCTAATATTATCTTATAGGCAATATTTCCATCATTAATGCTGACTTATCAAGACAATTAACAAATAATACAATTTGCATAGTGTAGCTTATGTTAGGGTTATATGGTTTATGGTCCCTTTAAGCACCTAACTGGTTGGTGAGTCATGCTAATTGTTTAGAACCAGGATACTGCTTATAAAAGCATGAGACTTGAGAGCATTCTCTCTCCTTCGATATTCTATTCTGCTTTGCTTCTGTATTTGATCCTGTGTGTTGTTGCTGAAGATTGCTGACCAACTTTGTTGGTGCAATTGCTGGTGAAACTACTTGCTAACTTGGTTAGTAAAAGGACTGCTTGACTGTGTATGATAACTGGACTGTTGACTTAGAAGACTGGACTGTGTTTAACTTTCTGTTTATAAAGACTTTTATACCTACTGTACTCTGTCCCTGTGTGATACTGATTTCCATCGCTACTTCCTAGCCCACAGCGTTTTTCGCTACAAGCACCATCTGCTTGTTCCTAACATTGGTTCTAAGCCTAGATTGCTAACAGCTCTCATCTTCCTCAGAGTACACAAGCCCCACAACCACGTCAAGGTAGTGCCTTACTGGGGACTGTTGTTGTTGTTGTTGTTATACTGGTTCATTAACCATCCAAACTATGAGTACTCCATGCACACAGAGAAGGGAAAAGGAGAAAAAAACATTATATTCTTATGGTTTCTGGATTACAGATCTGGTCAATGATTGCACGCTATTTGACTTGAAGACCAACGAAACTTATTTTGGTTATGCTTGAGAATAGAAAGCTAAAAATTAAATATGATTTAAAAAAAGACAAGAAAGCCACAAAGTTGTGGGTGCTCCATCACTGGAGGTTTTTAAGAAGAGATTGGACAATCATTTGTCTGAAATGGTATAGGGCCTCCTGCTTGAGCAGGGGTTTGTACTAGAAGACCTCCAAAATCCTTTCCAACTCTGTTATTCCATTATTTTATTTCCAGCAAAGTGACATAGATTTATAACCTCAAATCTACTTCTTAGCAATGATCAGCCTACAGCTATTCAGAACAAATAAATGATCACACATCGTTTTAGGCTGAGAAAATCTCAGAAATGGAGGCTGTTCTTATGCTGCCAGTTGGGCTGTGCCTGCGTATCAACTAATACATTGGAACTGCTACTCCACCTCCACAATCCTGGTAAGAAGCCAGATCTTGGCTTTGACAGAGAACTTTGAAGAAAATATGTTTTGGCAACCAGTGGGAAAAAAACAAGCTTCCCGGAGCATCATCACTAGTCTATTCCATTATAGGTCTAGAAAAGCTTGAAACAGCTTTTCCTCCCACTGCTCACCCCCTATGCTCAAGCCTGGGCATTAGAGCACATTCTTCTCATTTATTTTAATTAGCAACCTGCTTCCCACCAACCATCACAACATGAGCAATATATGCACGATCATCTTCTCTGTTTTCCTTGACCGTCACTCAAGATATTTTCTTGACAAGATACCATCAATTCCATATCAGATGTTAAACTGAATAACCATGTGGGAGCATGAATAAAAGCAATGTGACTGATATTTTCAGCATTTTGGCTTTCACAGGGACTAGAGTAAGATCATTCCTAAGTAGCAGAGAATCTTTAAAATTCTATCAGTCCTAGACCTATGAGTTTGGTATAGCTGCACAAAGGTGAATATGAGGGAAGACATTGGCACTGATGCTTGAGAATTTCAGTGGGTCAGCATTTTAAGCAAACCAATTTGATTCATATTTCTGCAAACTTAGCGATTCCAGTTCTTTGCACCATCTCTCTCCCTTTCTCACCCTCCAGTATCAGAATGCTTAAACAGTAGTATTTTAGATTAAATTCCATACAGTACTGTGTGAGTTAATCTGAAAGCATGATTGGGCAGATTTATGGAGAAATATATGCAACATCAAAATGTTTTGGAGTTTCCAGCAGCAACAGCAGCGGCTTATTTGCCATCATGTAACTAGTTTCTTTTCTGGACTGTTTAATTAAAGAAAGGTTTGAAAATAGTTTTGTAATAAAGAACATAGGGGCTTTGGGGGCAGAAGATATTACACATAACTGTCAGACATTTTATTTTAAAAACAAAATAATATTTTTCCTGTTACAAGCTTACTAGTTGACTGTGGCTGCTCTTAGGAGCTAACTCGGTGCTGGCTTTGGATCAGATCTGGATTTCAGACCACCTAGAAATCCCAAGGCTTTTGGCAAAACTTGGAAGTCCAAAGAATTCCAGGAAAAGGCAAAACCAGTCCACTTCCTGCCAAGTAAGCAACATGGATGAGGATTGAGACACAGGATTGAGACTCCACTTCGGTGTGTTTTGCTCTTCCCTTATATGTATTACCTTGTCAAGGATTTCTGCAGATGGGTTTTATTTATCATCTATAAGTACGTGATTTTGCAACTAAATATTATTGTTTAACATTTCTAAAGCATTTTGGGGGGGGGAATTATCAGGTAAATTGAAATGAAATACTTTCCCACACTGTTCAATTTCTATCATGAATACTAGCTGAATTCCTAACACTCATAGACCTCCACAGCAATTTGTGTGTACTGTAGGTATGTATGTGTATTTACATACACACATTCACACCCACACACCAAGAACCCACATGATACAGGGGTTAAGGTGTGGGACTTGTATCAGGGTGGCCCAGGTTCTAGTCTCATTTTGGTCCCTGGGCGATTATGGGACTTGGCATTCATAATCTGCTTCAAAGGATTGTTGTGAGAAAAATAGAAGGAAGGACCGCTGTATACTCTACCTTGAGCTTCTGAGGGAATGGCAGGATATAAACCAACAGAGAAAGCACTTAAATCTTTTTAAAAACCCTTCCAGATTTCTGATATGTATCGTCAACTTGGAAGGGAAAACGAAACTATTGTATTCAATGTACTGAGAAGCAGTGGGGAGCAAGAGTTGATTTTAAAAAGGAGTTAGAACTTTCCATTAAGGAGTGCATACATGAAGGTCAAAACAAAGAGTATGAGAAATTAGATGAGCATCAATCCACTTTTGTTTGGAGATGTCCTTGGAGGTTTGTATATAATTTATTCCCTCAAGGGAAATTTTGCTCAGATGCAGTAATTCTTCATTTCATTTGCTTGATGGACTAAGACATTTTCAGGTGAGGGGAAGATGCTTTAAACAATTTGCATAGTGCTGTTGCATATGTTGATAACAGTGCCAGATATATGCACATCTGTACATACAAACATACATTTTTATCTTATTAATTAGTGTAAGTAATAGCAGGGTCAATAATCGTCTTGCACTGTAGAAGCAGTCTTGTTAATTAAATTAAGTGAAACCCAGTAAACCTTGAAATAAAAAATTACACAGAAACATTCAGTATCCAGATAAAGAAATAAAGAAAGACGAATATTTCAATAAAATATAAACCAAAGATCATGCATGCTACTGATTAGAATCTTTGCACTGCCCTACTCAGATCCAGATTGGTTGTTGATAGTAGATATCAACACAAAGCATCAACGCTATTGTTGTTTTCAGTTCCAATTCAAAGTACCCTACATGGCTTCAGTCTTAGGTGCCTGCAAGAATTTATCTCTGAAAAGTCAACCCATGTATACTATAGAGTTGGTTTGCGGAGGATAGTCACTCATTATGAGAAAATAGAATGAGAACCAAGTATATGTTTTCTTGCTTGCAATCTTCATACTTGGAAATATCTTACTCACCCACCCCAGCTACAAAATGTTCCAACTGCATAGCCTTTAGGAAGCTACTTAAGACTTGGCTCTTCTGTAGAGCATTTTATGTACAGGATGCCTAACAGATAATTATTTCATTGCATCTTTATTTGTTGTCACATCAACCCAGTGATTTAGAATACAGCAAGCAGTTTTTAAGTAAAGGAAAATGATGTGTTTTAAGCATAAATATTTGGTTGAAAATTAGACGTATAGTCTTCTTTGGACAGAACATCTGGATTGAGTCCATAACATCTCTAGTACATAGATACATTTTTGCAAGTGCCTGAATTTTGCTTGGTGACTTCTCTGTTGCATACACCACCCTTCAAGAGGTTTTAAGTAAGCAGGTGCAAGTCAGCATACACTATTAAGGACCTGTATGCTTACAGAGGAATTATACTTTGCCATGGATCTTGGTGCTTCTTAACACACCACACATAAACGGTAGCATTTTGGAGAAGCTGCAATCAATATAACACAAGTAGTGTTAGAGTCTAGTACTTTTCTCCCTGAAATGCTATGTTTTCAAAGCTTTTCCAGGCTTCTGGCACTGAGATTACATCAACAACTGAAGATTATATAGAGTTTGTGTGTATTATTTTGTATGTTGAAAGAATGGCTGAACAGAAGATTGCAGTATCCTTCATGTGCATATCCATTTCTGCTAGGGCCACTGGACTGTCAATAGCATGGAGACCTGTATGCCTAACAAGCTGCTGGGACAGAGATTAAAGGTGGAACAAGGGATGGGCATTGACAGGAAAGAAAGGAAATGTCTTATATTCACAAGAGAAGCACTGAGCAAAACAACAACACCAGATGCCATCATATTTATTAACTCAGAATGTCTCCGAGTCCATTTATTATGCCCAGGAGGCATTTGGGGATAATAAATATGGCAGCAAAATAGTTTAATAGCATGAGTTAAATGATTCTAAGAGCATCTGAAACTAACAATTTAGAGGTTCCTCAGAAATTACTGAAATTCTACTAAGATTCTATACTTTCCATAAACGATGAAGTAATGAAAAAATAACTCTCTCATATTACTAAAGAATGAAACCAGAATTTAAATGGATAAACTACAGGATTCTTAGAATAAATCATCTATAATTATACAAATTTTTATCCAAATGTTTGGACTAAATTTGACTTTTGATCTACCACAGAATAACCTTGTACTTTTTCAAGAAGGATAATCTTTTAAATTTAAGTCTGAAAGCTAGTATTCCTCCATATATCTATTTTGACATTATTATTTAGACTAACCCTCAAATACAGAATAACAGTACTCAAATAGATAGAGTGTGTGTGTGTGTGTGTGTGTGTTCTGTAGTATTATATAACCTGTCAGCGAACAATTACATGACATAAAGGAAAGCCATGTAACCCATGGGTGGTATTGGGTGGGTGATTTCCCTTGGGAACAGCCAACCCCAAGCTAGAATCTCAGCCTGTTAATTCTAACCTTTTCAAAGGGCAAAATAAATAGATAATGAAAATCAGAATGTAATAAAGGACTTTCCTTTAAATGTAATCATATTTTCCACTTAAGAAGTCTTTTAATGTTGGTACTACAAAAGGATTCTATGTAAAGAAACTTTGCTTTATATAACTGGGTTCCATCCCCAAGTCCTTTTTATATGCAAAGTCTTCTTGATACGTTAACACAAGTTAAGCACTGATAGAATATTCCCTTTCAGCTTCCTTTTTCAAAGTAGCGCATGACAGTATAGCCATCTGTCTTTCATTAATAACAGAAACATTTTTAAAAAAGAATAGCATGAACATTATTATTTTTTCATTCTAGAGTGATGATTGTTGCTTTTAAAATTCCATTAATCCAAGTGCTTATCGCAGAATCAGTTAGATGCTACCTAACCAAATATAGACAATGCTGCTACACTAATGTTCACCTTCACGAGATTAATTCTATCTTTACCATGAACCACTAAATTAAATATAGCAATATTATTCAGATAACAATTGTGTCAAAGGCTCAAAGCAAAAATTAAAAGTGCACACAAAGCAGAAATGTCAAGCAGATGAACCCAGGCACTGTATAGTTCCATCAAGTCATATACATAATTCATTTATCCATTCATTTTGTATCTTACCTATCTGAACAGAAGACACTCAAGTATTATTAAAGAATATATTCATAGGAATCATTTTACACATGGGATACAGTAACATTGAAACAGTCCTGAAGGACAAATGAATGTATCCATGGCATAGAATTCAAGATATTCAAGGCTATTTTTGTAAATTAAATGAAACTACAGTTGAAACCACACTTAGCCATTATGTTAAGACAATTAAGTGTTCCTTAAAATATTTTATTTTATTTTCTCTTGGTCCCTTTCATGTAGGCAAGGATCAGGAAATACACTCCACAAGAATTTCTGGGTATTATTTTGCCAACAGTCTTCACTTCAGTCCTCTAAGGCCATCTCTGCAGTTTTTTGCACCACCACTTTTATACCTATCAGTATCTGTGACACAATTAGATGAGGAAGTATTATGCTTCCTTGAACTTCTGAAGGAAAAATAGGATATAAATCTAACAAAAAAAACCCAGAACATTTTGTGTACATTGAGTAGAAATATGCAGACGTTCACAGAAGAGTATTCTTCTCATACACAATAGGGAGATGCTGGCACTAACCTAGTTAATGTTTTGAATGAATTATATAAAAGCAACAGCCAGTCACTTATCATTCAAATCTGGAGAAATGTATTGTGATCTGTAACGGTTCCAGAACGCTCAAAATTTGTCAAATTGTGAGGTAGCTGAGAAGCCAACTGCTGACTATCAAAAGAGGAACCATCCAAGCTCATGCAATATCCTTCTCTCAATCCACTCTCATAAATGTCTACTTTCCTAGAGAAAGCAAAACTACTCCTGTACAGTTTTATTTCAAATTAACTTTCTGGGCTCCTATGCTTATAGTATTGAATTATCAGTTGTCTGATAGTTCTAGACAAAGCATCCAAAGTTTAGTGAGAAAGAGGAAAACCCCAGTCAATGACGCTAGAATCTGCTTATTGTGAATATAGTAGAAGATGTTGTTTGATAAATGGGAATCTCTAGAAATAAAAGTTACAGAAGAAGTCTATATTAATGATGGAGCAATTAATGCAAGAATTCCAAAGCATTTAGTATCTTTAAGCACTACAGTATGGAAGCCAAAACAAGTTTATAAGGAGTTACATTTGCATTTGTTTTGTAATTGAAAACTCTATTAATAAAAATAAGCCAAATCACCAAGATTTCCATAAGGAAAACAGTACTGATTTTAATATATGTCACACCAAAAGAAAAGGAAAATTAGAACTCTCCTAAAAATAACCCACACATTTCCTACTATAAAAGTTAGCTCCTTAAAGAAAATGAATCAGCCCACCTTTGGGATAGAGATATCATTTGTGTCTCTTTCTGTGAAGGTAGATATTCAATAAAAAGGACAGTTTGTAATATTTCTTGAATTAGATTTGAACCAGACCTCTGAAATTTGCAATTGTTAACTGGAAGAAGAAAAAGATATTGTATCACAGTAATTTAAAAAATAAATAAGATCACTTGATTTATTTAAGAATTTCCCCTATAAGAGGTCTTCTGTAAACTCCATCAACCAAGGATTTTTGACTAGCAGAGTCTGAGAGAAGAGCTTTTTCTGCCATGGCCCCAGCCAATGGAACAGCTTGCCACTTGAGTTGAGATTTGCCTCACCTTCTGGCCTTCCGGAGAGAAGGCTTGGGGTCCTGACTGGAGTATGCTACACTGGAAGTGGTTGATTGAGTGAGAGACAAAAAGCCCACCATTGAAACATAAATGTTCTTGGTTTCAACCTTTATTTAGTCGTTGTTGATTTTAATGCTTTTAATATTTTGATATTTACGCTTCTATGAGACTGTAAGCTGCTCAGAGTTACTTTGAATAGGGAGATGGATGGTGTATTAAATATATCAAACAACAACCTCATGAGATGAGATGCATAAAAAAAACATTGTAAATTTTAGTTATTTATTTGTTATATTTATATGCCGTCCCTCTCCTAGGACTCAGGGTGGCTCACAACAAATCAACATCAATATTTAAAAGGCATTTTAAAAGCTTTCATGGCCGGATCTTACCAGATCGCCAGGAGAGATCAACCGCCCCAAGCCTGCCAGAAAAGCCAGGTCTTCAAGGCCTTTTGGAAGGCCATTAGGGTGGGGATGGTCCGGATCTTTGGAGGTAATGATTCCAGAGAGCTGGAGCAGCCACAGAGAAGGCCCTCCCCTGTGGGCCCGCCAGCCGGCATTGTTTAACTGACGGGACTTGGAGGAGACCAACTCTGTGGGATCTTACCAGTAAATTTTGATATTAATTGACTTAATTTGTACCTCTATACTGGTTAATCATCTATTAGCCTTGGCCTTTCGAAAAAGAGAAGTTCAGTAAAAACAAAGTGATCAAAATACATTTAAAAATGTTTATTGATAGAAAAAATATGCGGTTAACCAAATGTTTTTCAAAACTTTTTAAAGAAAGTTTTGTGCAAATCTGGAGTGAATGAATTTATGAAAAATATATATATACAAAAGTGACAAGGACTGAAAATCTATTTAAAAAGTCCTTCTGATTTAATAGCTCAAAAGAATATGGCCAATAGCTTATTTCATTCATGGAATAAATCTGAAAGTTCTTATTAACAAAATAGCAACCATATCCTTAATGTGGTTAAGAATAGTGCAGGATGGCCAAAATACTGCCACATAAATTTAAAGTACAAAAGACATTCTGCAAATCTAAGATAGGATGCCCAGAAGTAATGCAGTTTTCTATATGCCTTTAATATTCATCTCTTAGATAATTAATAGAAATAAATAAAATGGTTCAAACTGCAAAACACTATAATACAAGCAATAGAATATTAAAACATTTAAATACTTAAAACTAATTGACTAAATTATAAAACTACTTCATGAATAAAATACTAAACAACTACATTTCTAAATCACAGCGAATATGTTCATATGCCTGTGTATAAAACTTGCTTTATTATAGTCAAGGATTAGAAAGCTGCAAAAGAAAGAATAAAAATGTAAAGCAGTACAGAAAGCATATGAAAAGTATGTATATTTATAAGAGTCTAATATTAGGAGTACATTGGAGTGTGATGGCACAGTGGATAGAATGCAGTATTGAAAGTTGACTCTGCTCACTACTAGGAGTTTGATCCTGACTGGCTCAAGGTTGACTCAGACTTCCATCCTTCTAAGGTCAGTAAAATAAGAATCCAGATTGTTGGGGACAAAATGATGACTTTCAAAACCACTTAGAGAGTGTTGGAAAACACTAGGAAGTGATATATAAGTCTAAGTGCTATTGCTACCGTGTTTCACCGAAAATAAGACATTCTACGAAAATAAGACCTACTTACATTTTTGCCTCTTGCTGAAATATAAGGCATCCCCCGAAAATAAGACCTCCCCGAAAATATTATTTCGAATATTTGCGCATTTTCAACCAGTTGGGAGGCGCTTTGGAAGCGCTTCCGGTAGCCGGAACCTTCCCAGCTGACTGAAAGCGCGTGAATTTGGAGCCCTGCAATTTTCAGCCCAGCCGATCTCTCTGCAGCCCTCTGAATCAGGTAAGGAGTGCCTGGGGTCGGGTGTTATTCGGGGGTGGGGGTGGGCGATCTACCGTCCTTCCCTGAAAGTAAGGCATCCCCCGAAAAAAAGACCTAGCCCATCTTTGTGAGCAAAAATTAATATAAGACAGTGTCGTATTTTTGGGGAAACACTATTTTCCTGCATTAAGTCACGGCAAAGAAATTTTTTTTGCACCTCCTAGAGTTGTTATGATTCCAGGTCCATTGTAAAAAGCAAATTAAGACCTTTTCAGAATACCTGGACCTTCAGTTAGCAAGTGGTGCTATAGCGCTAAGGTACTGTAGGAAAACACAAAATAAAAATCAGTTTTCGCCATTTCACAGGGGTTGGTTCCCTAAGCAAAAGGAGTACTTTTATACCTTCTCTCCAGTATTGTGGAGGGTAGGTAAGGCATTACAACACAATAAAGAAAGAGCTCCATATTGTGTTGTGCAGCTAACACTAAATAGGACATTTGCTGTAAAAACGCATTTTCTGTTTGTATCCTGTATGTTGCATCCTGGAATAATTGTCTACATCATTCTGCTCTATCAAACACAAACTGGCAGGAAGCAGATCTAATTCTTGACAACTTTGTGGCCAGGAGTATTTAGTGCATGAAGTCACACTAGCCTAGATAAGATCATTCTTCTGAAAAAAGAATAATTCTTCAGAAAGATCTTGATAGCCAAGGAATCTCAGGAATAGTGAAACTTCAGCTAAAAATAGAACCAGTTTATGAGAATCCTAGATTCCAGCAGGACAATTCCAATTTCTAAATGAATTGCTGAGAGATACTTGAATAGTGTTCATTTTTTCTGATGGGATTGGTTCTTCGGTATATAAGTTTTTATAAAAATCCCTAATTACGTTTTTTATTCCCTCATGGGAATGGCGAAAAAGTTCCTTTTTCATCTGTCAGTTTGCTGATCCATCTTTTCTTTTTCCATTGTTTATTTTATATGCGAACCATCTGCCTGGTTTAATAGCATTTTCCAAAAATCTTTGTCTGGTAATTTTCAGTTTCAATGCTATTTTCTCTGTCTCCATCAGGTTAATTTTGTGTTTTATTAAATCCAATTGTTTTTCTAAATGTTTCTTTTGAGGATTAGTTTGAAGATCTATTTAGTGTCCTCATCCTTTGTTTTTTCCTCCCTTATTTTTATGGGCGACATATGATATAGCTATGCCTCTAAAGCAGGCTTTGGACGTATTCCACATATTTTGTATTGATGTATCTTCTTTTTGGTTTTCTTTGGAAAAAAAGTTCATTTCCTTGTTTGCGAATTCTATGAATTTCTTTTCTTTCAAAATTGACCTGTCCATCATCCAGTTTCTCCTTCTTTATACCCCTTTCCAAATTATTTTAGTCGGGCCGTACCCAGCCCATATTCCTAATTCTATGCTGGCTTCTTTAGTATTGGTTACTAATTCTACTGTTGCCCAACACATACCGATTCTCGACCAGAACTGATGGATATTTGAGTAATAAATATGTTGGTTTGTATTTTGATTTTTCTCTCCCCGTATATCTTTAAGCCCTAATTCCTCTGCCATTTTAAAAAATGCTTTGGGTAAGCTTTTTCTTCTTCTGATTCTAATTTTATATGTCTTATAGTCTTGTTTCCCACCAAAATCGTATCAAAGCTTTTCATGATGCAAATGTTTTAGTAATTTAGATCGGCAATTTTTTAATGTAATTTTTGGTAAAAAAATTCTTGTTTTTCATTAGGTGCATAATGGATACCAGAAAGTTCTTTTTTGTAGTACGCTGGCCTCAATCATCAATATTCGCCCTTCGTCACATCACAAATTTTTTCGGGTCTTTTATTTCTTTTATATACATCGCAATTCCTCTTTTTTTAGCGGATGATGCAGAGTAGAATAACTTCCCCAATTTTTGAGTATTCCAATAGCTTATAATGGCTTCTGTTTATGTGAGTTTCTTGCAATGAGATTATGTTCATATTTAATTTTTGTAGTTGGTTAAAAGTTTTCTATCTTTTTGGAGGGAGCTCAATCCATTTATATTTATCTATTTACTTCCTATTTCATTTTTCATTACTGTTGCCTTGTCTTGCCTGCATTGTTCTTGTAATCCTTTGTTCTCTATGGCCATTTTTTGTTATTTGTGGTTTCTCTTCTTGCTTTTTTTTGAGGGGGGAATTTCCTGTTCAGATGTTTCTTTGCTCTGAGCTCCTGTATCTTCTTCATTCAATAGTGTTCTGTAATATTCGTCAAAGTCCTTTGCTTTCCAAACAGTGTTTAGATAATACCTCAAATTGTTCCAGTTGATTAGGATAACTTCAGGATTAAGCCATCTAAATGTGATGCCCTTATCAATTAGCTTGCTCTTTAAGAAGTGGAATTGTTTTCTGTTGTCTCCTATCCCTTTTGGTGTTTAAGTACATCTAGTAGAAGTTCTCCTTGGAAAACTAGAGGTTGATCTCTAGTACGTTTTAGTATTTCGTATCTAGTAGCTTTTTTGTGAATTTAACGTGGACCTCCCTAGGTGTTTTGTTTCTTTTAGCAGGAATGTTCCTGGTTTGATTTCAATTTCTATACCCAGTATTTGTTTTAACCAATTATGGATTCTTGCCCAGCATTTTTTCGCATGATGGCATGTCCACCACATGTGGTAATATGTTCCAATTTGGTTTTTGCATTTCCAGCACATGTCTGACTTATTTTTTGCAATTCTCACTGTTTTTTCTGGCATTATATGCCATCTATAGAACATTTTGTATAATTTTCCTTATATGCTGTTGAGAGGGTTAACCTATATGTTTGCTTCCATAGTTTTTGCCAATCGTCTAAATCTATCGTATGTCCAAAATATTTTGCCCAATTTATCATAGTCTCCTTTACTTGCTCTTCTTCCATTTCCAAATTTTAGAGCACCCTGTATGTTCTTTTTATTACTTTTTCATCTGTATTTAGCAGTGCTTTGTCAAATTTTGTATGTTCTTTATATATGCCAAATTGTAATCTATCTTGGTCAAATCTTGATTTAATTTGCGTGTATGCCCACCAGGTAAGGTCTATTCCTTGATTGTTTAATTCCTCCCTCGATTTTAATTTCCCTTCTCTATCTAGTAAATATTTATACACTGTAATTTTCTCCCAGTCGACAAGGCTTGGATGAGTGAAAGCTTCCATTGTGGAATCCCAGTTTGGGATTTTCAAATAAATCTTTTTTTTAACTCTTTCTCATACTGTTATTAGGGCATTTCTTATATAGTGGTTTTTAAAGTGGCTATGAATTCTAAATTTTTCGTACTATAAGTAGGCATGCCATCCTAATGGTAGATCATGTCCTTCAAGGCCTAGTATTCTTTTATTTTTTAATGTTACCCATTCTTTTAAACAACCTAAAGTTGCTGTATCATAGTAAAGTTTCCAATTAGGCAGTCCAAATCCTTCATTTTTCCTAGCCTCTTGTAATAGTTTCAGTTTGATTCTTGGTTTTTTTTTCCTTGCCAGATAAATTTGCACATTAGTGTGCGTAGATCTTTGAAAAAATTATTTCCTAGTTTAAGTGGCATTGTTTGAAACAAAAAAGGAATTTTGGTAGGATATTCATTTTGATAACAGCTATCCTTCCCATTAGGGAGAACTTTAAAAAGTTCCAGTTTTTGAGATCTACTTTTATTTGAGTAAGCAATTTTGTATAATTATCTTCGTTTAATGTTGAGTATCCAGCCATGAGATAAATCCCTAGGTATTTTACTCTTTTCACTATTTTTATTTCCGTTGATTCTTGGAATTGTTCTTTCTGCTCAATTGTTAAGTTTTTTACTATAATTTTGGTTTTTTTCTATATTTATCTTAAGGCCTGCTACCTCCCCCATATTTCTGAATTTTTTTAGCAGTCTTGGGATTGTCTCTATCGGTTCTTCTATTATAAATGCTAAATAGTCTGCGAAAGCTTGAAGTTTATAATTTTCTCCTTTTACTTTTAATCCTTTAATTTCCTGATCTGCTCTGATATTTCTATTAAGTACCTCCAGGGTTAAAATGAAGAGAGGGGGAGATAGCGGGCAACCTTGTCTTGTTCCTTTTTTTATTTCAAACTTTTCCATATAATCTTAAACTTTCTATCTCCCTCCTACTTCACTTTATAATTTCTTCTACCTTGGGAGTTCCGGTTCTGGGTGGCTGTAAAAGAATCAAGATTCAGAGGGGATCCTTTACTGGCCATTTTTTCATCTTTCAAAAATATGCAATAGCCTTCCTGGAGGGAAGGCAGGCAGGAGTGAAGTTCCAGGTCCCCGAATTAAGCGGCAGCCAAAATGGGGGCTTTGTGACAGGCTCCAGGAAAGCAGAGGAAAGACTGCCAAACAGCTGATTGGTGGCCATTGCAGCCGACACCTGGCTTCAAGCAAGTCCAAGTAGGAAGAGTTTCAAAGAAAAGATGCTGATTAGACCAATCGATGCAAGCCTGGAAAAAGGGTGAGCACTTTGATTTCTCTACTAACCTGTCTGTCTACTATAAAAAAGAGGAGGAAAAGTTCAACTTACTTAAAGAGCCCACATAGAAGTTCATACCTGGAAAGTAGAGGTCTACAGAGGCGCATTAAAACAAAATAGGAGAAATAGAAACAAGAACACTAAAAATAAGGAAAAGAGATATCATTACTAAGCAAATCCAGGCCAAATTGGTATAAAAAAACTTAAAGAAGAGAAAGACTTTTGGGGGCTCAAAAAAACCAAAACCAAAATAAAATAATAACAATAACAATAAGAAATAGTCTCCAAGAAGGAACTTGAAAGCTTAAAGACAAACATTAACTAATTCAGACTGAGTAGAAAAGGACATCTAGTGGTGAAGGAAGATATTATCCCTTAAAATCATTAAAGAACCAATATACCTAACCACTATTCACCTACTTCCAGCCATCTCATTCTCTGTCGTCTCCTTCTCCTTTGGCCTCCCATCCTTCTCAGCATGACAGCTTTTTCTAATGAGTCCTCTCTTCTCATTGGATGGCTAAAATATCTTAGTTTCAGCTTCATCATTCGTCCTTCTAAGGAAACAGTCAGGGTAGATTTCATCCAGGACTGACTGATTTTTTTTATTATTTATATTTTTATACCGCCCTTCT
>JANHFO010006431.1:2592-15260 GCA_032468095.1 Pareas carinatus | reverse complement strand
AAGGAAATGTTATTCAAATGTAATGTATGTACTACTGATCTTCTTTTCTTGTAAATTGTATATATGACTGAAAACTAATAAAAAGAATAATTTTAAAAAATCATCTATGTTTATTTAAAATTGGCATTCATTTTCACTCCCAAAAAGTGATTCCTTTACCCTCAAAAGTTCAAGTAAATTGAATCTGTAATACATGAAAAATAAAATGTTAAATTATTATAAGCTGGATGATTATGAAATTCAACCTTCACTGAATTCTTTCAGCAAATAGCGTAGTTTAAAAAAAATATGTTTTATCTAATCTGAACCCATTTGTTCTAATATGTCTCATTTTTCTCAATTCTGAAGGTGCATATTTATATAGAATATCATAAACATTAAACTAAAATGAAAACAGTTCTCTTCTTGACAAGTAAAATTATTTCATTTATTTTGGAAATGAAATTTTAAAAAGGATTTACAGAAATATAATAAAGGTACAATTCTATTCTTGACATTTTTTTCAAATATCATAGATCAGGTAATACATTTAATTTGCTTTGGATTTATTCTTTTTCCTTGCCTGATTCTAGGATGGTGTTCAAACTGGGTGATAATACTGGTAGTTTTTTCCTCCTCC
Organism: Pareas carinatus; assembly: GCA_032468095.1. Classification (NCBI taxonomy): domain Eukaryota; kingdom Metazoa; phylum Chordata; class Lepidosauria; order Squamata; family Pareidae; genus Pareas; species Pareas carinatus. Next base: position 14,641 of record JANHFO010006431.1, on the reverse strand, counting down.
ACCACATTCTCAAAAAGCATAAAGGTAAAGGTAAAAGTTTCACCTTTCCAGTTGTGTACAACTCTAGGGGGTAATGCTCATCTTCCTTTCTTAGCCAAGGGAGCCGGCATTGTCCGAAGACATTTTCATGGAGATGTGGCCAGCATGACTATACGTCAAGGCACATGGAACACTACTACCTTCCCACTGAAGGGGTACCTATTTATCTACTCAGATTTGCATGCTTTCATACTGCTATAGGTGGGCAGAAGCTGGAGATGGACAGGAGCTCATCCATTGCATGGTGCTCAGGTCTCAAAACCAAGTTGTCAACTTACAGTTGACAAGCTTAGTGCTTAGCCATTGTATTCCCCACATTTATAGCATAGAAATATATAAAAATAATTTTAGGAGTGGGTCAGAGTTGTCACATTAAAAGTTTATAATAAAATTCAAATTCCAGATACTGCCCATATGTCATTTCTCTTTTGTGATGCTGATCACTTAATCTAGTGCATAAGAATATTAGCAAATTATTTTTCCAAATGCTAGTGTCATGCCTTGGGTCCCTCCCGGTGCTCATTTGCCGGCTGAAGACTTGGACAATGAGTCAGTGGGAGAAGGGCCCTCTTCCCTTACTGATCCAACCCCAGCCTGGCCAACCTCCCCCACAGCTGTCTTACCAGTTTCTCTAGGGGAGTAAGAGACCGAGCTGGAAGGGAAGACAGCTGTGGGGAATCAACAGGAAGATGAAGCAGATGCTGGCACACAGACAGAGGCTGCAACAGACGCACTGAGGTAGTTTTGCTAGATGCAAGAACACGCAGAAGGTTATGTAGAGTGGCTGAAAGAGAGGCAACAGGCCAATCTACTGGTCGTCGCCAGGGGCATGGCAGATGGCCCTCACCCTCAACGGAGGCTTAAGAGAGTTGGCTATCAAACAGTTTGTTTCAGCAACTATTTGATCGTGGCTTCTGCTTTAGTTCCTGTCTTCGGTTTGACTCTGACTCAGTATTCCTTTGATTCCTGACTTTGGCTTGACTCTGACTTGGTATTCTCTTGGTTCCTGACTCTGGCTTGACCCCTGTTTGGCATTTCTGTGTTCCTGACCCCAGCCTGGCTTCCGTATCTGCATTCCTGTTTTGACTCCGTTTTGGACCTCGTGCATTTCTGGCTTCTTGACCCTTGGACTGAATGTTGACTACTATTTGGAAGCCAGGGAAATGAAGCTATTAACCCTTTCCTGGCTCATTGCTCTATCTGGTCCCTCTGTCCAGAACAGCTAGATGCAATAAGCATATCTATACCTCAGTCTTGCAACAATTTTGTCATGATAAAACTTTTCATATTAGTTGCATTATTAAAGTACATGAAGTTGGGGTTTTCGGGGCATAATTATATCTCACTGCAACCCTGCCTTCTATTTGTCTGCTCTCTTTTGCCAATCCTCTAAAATTATAAATGAATCATCATCATTAATGTACAATGCGGCTATAAACAAAATAGACCAAATCAGAGTCTATTTTTATTCTGGAACACTAATTTTGGTACAATACTTAAGCTGACTTTAAGTGAGTGTGTGCAGGCCTATATAAAGGCCAACCTTATACAGACAAAACTGATTTCTTTTTTCATTCTGTTTTTAAAAACTGGTATCTTGTTCTTCTAGAGATTATCCTCAGACCTCACACAGTTCTCATGATGTTAATCAGGAATGCTAGTGGTTTTACCATTTCCCTTGTGAAATAAATATACTTTTGCATATGTAACAAAAGCAATCAAAAGTTGATTAATTTATTTTGATTTTTCAGCAATATGCTTCCCAACAGTTTTATGCTATGCTATGTGACATTTTGCTATTGATTTTAATTATTTAGTTTAATTTACTTTACGCCAACACAAAGCTGTCTACTCTTACATGCCAAAAATGTTGTTGCAGTCTCTCAGAGGAAGATAAAATGAGATAAATATATATGTTTCATTTACCACATGTTCCTTATTAAAAACTATTAGTATATTCACTTCCCATAAATGTCAACATTCTATAACTTTATAACCAAATATAACAAACATTCATTGTGTTGGCAAAGGATTTAAATATGAAATCTGATATTATGAAAGGTTATGGCATGAGACAAATTATATTTTTAATTTTAATCTCTTCCTAATGTTTAGGGAAGATAGACCATATGTTCCCTTCTCTAAAATGCATGGATAGAAAAAGGATGTTGTATGTTTCTTACAATTTTGTTTTTTTTAAAAAAAGGGGGGGGATTCAAACAATTTGGGACAACAGTCCCTTTCAAAAAGGAACCATGATGCCATTCAGTTCCCTGTAAGATGGCCCAAGAAGAATTAGAAACGCAAAAAAAGACAAATTTCAAGTGATATTCTATTCTTTCTTATCAATTGGTTTTACCCATAGTGTTAGATTGTGGGTCGCTGAGGAACGAGGCAGAGACAAAATCAGGTGAGTGCCTTTATTAGTCACAGTAGTCAGGTACAAGAATGGCGCCTAACCAGTGGGCTGCCCCCTATATACTCGCACTAGGGTGGCAGCCTGCCAATTGGGGTGCTGGGCATTCCCGCACTTGGCAATGCCAACCCCCGGGACACAACACATAGCTTAATTAAGCAAATCTAAGTTCCGGTTCCCACGCTGTCAAAGTTCTGAGACCCCCAGGTCATTTTTTTTAGTGTTCGTGCTCATGTTTTTCTACATACGTATGACATCTATGTGGAATCCTACTAATCTGGGGATAGCATCTCTTTACAGCAACTACATAACACTTCTTAATCCTTCATATGCATGCTTAGAAATACTGTAAAGGTTGACTTAACAATGTTCATTTGCTTCTGCTAAGAAAAAATATCTTCATAAGGATAAAACTGTAAAAATGCTTAACAACCCTTTCTTTACATGGCAAATACTTTATTTATGTTCACCATTTGCCCTTTTAAAGGTGTAATAGCTCCATTGACACTGAAGAATATCATTACTGGATGAAAGAAAAAGGAAACAATACTGTTTAAATTAGAAAGGACAAGTAAATTAATAAAAATCTACACACTTACTTTGCCTTCTGGCATAATATCATCTGTTTGCTAATAGCAAACTACAGTTGTGTTGTTTTTTAAATGTTTAATTAGAGCGCTGTTTCTGCTTTATCGTGGCATTACAGTGAAGTGTGCTAAGATCTCTTCCCATAGGCAGATCTGGTGGCTGTTCAGCTCATCATCAGCTCATTTAGCCTGGGTGAGTAATGTCAGTTCAGGAAAAGAGAAAGGCTTCTGTCTTCAAACTTTCAATCTGCCTCCATTATCTGTGATCAAGGTGGAACCACAGGGGAGTGGAATTACTGGCAGGTCTAGGACAAGTGAAGAGGCAGTGAATCTATAAGACATATTAATCATCTTTCCCTTCGTTTTCTGGCGCCAGCCTGTGCCTCCGACTCCCTGGCGCCAGGCAAATGGATTTGCTGTCCCCACAGGTACAAGCAAGTGCCTTTCAGGGGCAAGTCATCAGAATAATAATTACTGACACTGCTGAGATCAACCCAAGCCAATACAGAAGGGAAAAGAAAAATATTATGAGAATAATGGATTTCCTGAGTGAGTATATATAGCATTAGACTTTGCAAGCATTATGCTCCAATTAAGAATGCCTTTAAAATGAGATGATTCCAAGTATGCATGGTGAAACTATGTTTGCAATATAGTTTGTATGGAGGATATGAATATTTAAGTTCTTTTCTTACCTTAAATAAAATGCAATTTTGCTATCTTCTAAGGTGAGAAGGTTAAAAGAACAATTCTGCATCATTTCAGATTCCTTTTCTGCTTTCACCCAGCTGATATTATTAAGAACTGGCTTTAGAGAGTGATGTTGGATTTGGGCTATCACCTACACACACCAAGGACTAAACCCTACTGAATTCAATTCAATTTACTCATGAATAGTCTATGTAGAGGTGTTGTGGGTAAGTACTGGACTAGAAATTAGAAGATTGTGAGTTCTAGTCCCACCTTCTTCTAGTCATCTGGGTGACCTTGGGCCAGACACTCTGTTTCAACCCTAGCAATGAAATGCCAATCCATCTGAAATCTTAACAAGGATACTGGGGGAGTAGTCCAGGCAGTCCCCTAGAGTCAACAATGACTCAAAGACATTCACCAAGAAATCTTGCGTAAGCTATATCATATAATAACCTTTGTTTATCCATCAGCAAGTTTCATTCAGGCAAATATTATCCATGTTTGCTTGGAGATTTGTCCAAAAACATGTGGAATTCCACCTATACAATAGTAACAGTTTCCTTTAAAAATCAGTCTTTTAAGTATCATTATTTAGATGCCACAATAGCTTTAAAAACTCCCAGCACAGTTCCTATGAATTGTGATCTGGAATCCTACTGTTTGAACCAGCTCTTTATAATGAACAGGTGGAATCCACACCCTCTTCATAGAGAAGACTGAGTAAAAATATAAAATGCAGTAGTTTTTCTCATTCTTGTTTTCCTATTGCCATGTTCTCTGACAATCTAGGACATGAATTATTTTTATGTTTCTTCTATTCTCAGCACGTCAGAACTAATTTCTTGGATAAAATCTATCTATGCAGTTACTAAGAGCCAATACTTACTTGATGACACATCATCATCAATCAATTTAAAAAAAGTTGCAGTTTTTTTCTCTCCTTCACTATCCTCAGCTTTAGCTTTCTTGATGGCACTTCTACATGTACAGACTATTCATATGTGCTCTTCTTTGCTGATCTGCCTCTTTTTACATGCTATATTTAAACATTCAATTTTCAGATTTTCATAAACAAGTCTTATATAATATGAGATGTAGCCCATGGTATAATACAAGGATTTGTTTTAATTCAAAATATGGCTCAAAATAAATATAGACTTTATTTATTAAGTTGGTGCAAATCTGGATCTACTGTGCAGCCACTCAAAGGTTCAGGATAGTTTCTCCGTGGTCCTTCTGTGCAAAGTGTACAAGGGAGTGTGCAAAGCAGCTGCTATTTACCTTGATGAGGCCTTTTGTTCCAGAAAACAATACCATTCACCTTTCTGAGGGTGCAGGTGATGCTACTTGCCTTGTCAAGATATTTTGCCTCAGCCTCAGGCCTCCTTGGCCAGTTTAATTTGGACTGAGCACTGAGTGAGCATAGCCAAGTAACTCAGCTTTTTCTTTCGATTGAATGAAAAAAACTGTTTCGCTTGACAAAATCTCATGGAAGGAATGCTTTGCTTTACTTTGCATTTGCTCTGCTCAAGGAAAACACTGCTTCAAAGCTTTGCCTAGATTATTATTTACCAATTAAAATGGAGACAGTTTTGTACAGGTTTTGTTTTCCTTTTTCTAATGGGTAGTTTCCCAAAGGAAAACAAAATCAGAAGTCGTCATACAAAATCTTAAAATCTTGTAGAGGGCTAATCTTGAAGAGAAAGTGGTTGAAATCTCAAACCTCTCCTCCCAGAATGCCTCTGAGTATACACCCTCTGGCTCTGCCTTTCAGCCATGATGGAGATTCTTGGTAGCTACTGCTGGCTTCATCTATCTTCCAGAGCGGTGTTCTTACCTGGAACCCTCTTCCTTAAACCCAATACTCTGTGTGTGAGAGGGGGGTGAGGGGGAGAGGGAGAGGACTCCCACTGTCTATGTACCTTATTGGCAAAAATAAAATAAAAACAAAAGTGACATTCATTCTGTAACACTACCCGCCCTCAGGCATGTAGTATAAAGTATGCAACTAGGGCAGTGGTGGCAAAGCTATGGCATGCGTGCCAGAGGTGGCACTCAGAGTCCTGTCTGTGAGCACGCGTGCTGTCGCCCCAGGACAGATTTCTTTACTAGAAAGCCAGAGGGACACAGGGCTCCCATCCCCCTCTCCATGTGCACCTGAGGACATTTCTGACATCACCCGCCCCTCTGCCCAGCAGCCCAATGGGAGCATTGCCTCCCTCTCCTGTCTGGGGTAAGGCGGGAGGCTCAAATCCGACTCAGAATCTGTGACAAAGGTGAGAGAGGAGAGGAGCTTGGTTGGAGGTGAGCATAACTCAAAATGGGCTGCAGAAGCTGGGGTAGGCCGCCAGAAGGCCCAGAGCAAGCTCATGTAGGCTGCAGGCGGGGGGTGACCGATGGCCACGGGGGGGGCATGAGTTGCCATGTTGGTACTTTGCAATAAATAAGTGACTTTGGGGTTGCACTTTGTGCACTCGACCTCTAAAAGATTCGGCATTACTGAACTAGGGGAATCAATTCCAGGTTCTTTTGTGAGAGCAATTCTCACAAGTGATAAATTTTAATTATATTATTTTAAAAAAGGGAAACAGGAATATTTCTGTTTCTTTTTATAGTTACCTGCAAAAGATTAACAGTTCTGTGGAATCACCAATGGGGAAAATAGAAAGTTGAAACTGATTAGACCATAAAGTATTATTTATTTTGTAAAACATGCACTCCCTGAGCTTTGTGCAGGAAAACTGAAGATCAGGAAGGGCAGACAAACACATAAATGATGCATAAACATGGATTTCTTAATATATCTGTTGACCTATTTCTTAGAGACAGATTTCCCATAATAAAGAGTTCTTCTTTGCTTCCCTGGGTTTCCTAATTTCTTATAGTGGTGCTACCTTTAAGAAGAAGAGAAATTTACCTGGCTTCTTTTCCTCTTTTAGTTTTGGGATTTTAAAAAGTTAAAAAAGAAGTATTTTCTCTCCAGAGAGAAGGTCTCTCTCTACCTCGGTCAGAAAGATCATCCCTTAAATTAGGGTTTCTCAATATTGGCAATTTCAGAATGTGTGGATATCAATTACCAGAAATCCCAGCACTCTGGCTTGGGAATTCTGGGATTCTCCATACTCCTTGAAATTGCTGAAGCTGAGAAACAGTACTTTAGACCAGTGGTCACCAATCTATGGCCGCGGACCACTGGTTGTCTGTGGCAATAGTTGGGTGGGCCACAAGATCAACAGGCGGCTGAGAGCGGCCTGCTGAGCCCCTCATCACCACCCTTCCATCCCGGACTGTCCCTGTCCCGGCCGCCCAGGGCAACCTTGCCCGGCACAAGGGGCAGAGAGAAACACCTTCGCATCCCAGCCAAGCCACGGGAGAAGGAGAAGGAGGCAGGCAGCAGGTGAGCTGGCTGGCTGGCAAGTGGACATTCCCAATCAGCGGTAGCGGCAGAAGCCTCACCTGGCCTCATCTGTAAGTCTCCTTTTCCCTCTCTTTCTCTTTCTCTCTCCCTCACACTCTCTCTCTGTCTATCTGTCTTTCTCTCTCATTTTGTGTGTGTGTGTGTGTGTGTGTGTGAGAGAGAGAGAGAGAGAGAGAGAGAGAGAGAGAGACTGTCTCTCATGCTCTCTCTCTTCCTCCCTCCCTCCCCCTCTCCCTCCCTCTCCCTTTCTCATTCTCTCTTCCTCTCTCATTCTCTCTCTCTCTTTCTCATTCTCTCATTTTCTTTTTCTCTCTTTCTCTCATTCTCTCTCTTTCTCTCTGTCTCTCTCATTCTGTCTCTCATTCTTTCTCTCTTTCTCTCTGTCTCTCTTTCGCTCAAGCAGGAACAAATATCACACTAAAATGTGTAATATTAAATAAGCTTCAATTACTTTGCAATAATTAAACTGACTTTAATAATTTTGCTACAATTAAACAACCTTTAAAGATTTTGTTGATTAAATAAGCCTTTATGATTTTGTTATAATTAAATAAGCTTTGTTAATTTTATTATATGAAATAGGTGCCTTTTACATTATTAAAATGGAAGTTCTCTGATCATTATTTTACAAATATATATACCTTTAAAAAAATTCATATTGGTGGGCCTCAGGATTTCAAACTTGGTGGTCCCTGAGGTCCAAAATGTTGGGCGACCACTGCTTTAGACAAAAAGATGTTGTCACTATATCTGGAAAGTGGATAATATTCTTGTGAAAGTATAGTTTTCTTTCTTCAAGAGGTTGAGTTTTAGAATGTGATGCATTTTGTTGATGCCATGAAAACTAGTTTCAGCAGAAACAGTGAAGAAGCATTAATTGATAATCAGCTGATTCTGTTATAACATGAAAAAGCATCTGGCACTGACTTGAATTCAAAATACTGTATATTTGCAATTCATGCAAGAGCAGTACTATTGAAATATATGAATGTGTCTGTATCTTCATTTTTGGGATAAAAGGTCAAACCATAAACTAAAAATATAGATTTGGGCACTTCACTATCTATTGATTAATATGCAAATCAATGTTGATGACCAATGAAAGGTTATTTTAATGGAATGGAGAAAACTACTGTTCTACTACTGAGATTGCATCTGTATTCAGAACATGTGATATATCTAAGAAAAGGATATTTCCTATAATATAAGTAGTCCTTGACTTACAATGGCAATTGAGTCCAACATTTCTATTGCTAAGCAAGATAGTTGTTAAGTGAGTTTTGCCCCATTTTACGACCATTTTTAATAATAATAATAATAATAATAATAATAATAATATTGTCACATTTGTTAAATATATCATTGCAGTTGTTAAGTTAGTAGCACATTTGTTCAGTGAATTTGAGTTCCCGATTGACTTTACTTGTCAAAGGTCAGAAAAGTGATCACATGACCATGGGACATTCCAACCATCATAAACATATGCCAGTTGCCAAGCATCTGAATTTTGAACATGTGACTGGGGGATACTGCAACAGTGATGTGAAAAATGTGGTAAGTCACTTTTTCAGTACCGTTGTAACTTCAAACAGTGTACTAAATGAATGGTTGTAAGTTCAAGGACTGTAAAGCTTTGCTTGTTATTTTACATTACCAATAGTTAAAACCTGAAAGAATAAGTATTATACTTTGGGCTTCCCAAAAATTCTGGTTCAAAAGAAATATTTGCAGGGTAATGAAAATGTATCAAAAAAATTATACTGGAAAAAAAATGGAAAACTGATAATGACCATGATGGAATGGAGAGCAACAAATAAACTGGATCTTTGTAATTCCTCTCAGGACAAGGAGATGATTGAGCCTACAAGAGCTCCATACAATTGCTCCTCGTGAAGAGACTACAAGGCAGCAATCTCTGGCAGGTTTAGAGCTCTGGGATAAGAGGGAATCAATATTAAACCACGGTCAGTTCCTTTGCAAGGACACTAATTTCAATACTTCCTTTTCTAACCATTTTCAGAAATTGCTTATTAATTGCTTGAGGAACCTTTGAACTGATAAGTTTTATAGCAGTGGGTGGTTTCCTTTAATTCTTAGCAAAAGAATTTTTAATTACAAATTTAAGGACTTAAATTACTTTGGAATAAATAGCAAATTGGTGATTAGAGCTTTGATTTTGGAAAGTTATAAACAGAAGATCCAAATGGATTTGAAATAAGATTTTAGAATTAATTGTAACAATCCAATTAGTAGTAAAATGCTTTCATTTTTAATTTTCTTCTAAAAAAATGATAGGATGACAGTTTGAAGGCTGGACACTAGAGGGAAACAGAAGGAACTAAGAATTACAATTAAAAAGAACACTTAAATTTGACTTACTAATAGTGATTGAAGCAAAATATTTGAACAATGGACTCAGGGTCTCTGTCTCTATTGATAGATTTTGAGTTTAAAAGAAGTTAAGAAAGAGGAATAAGCTATAGATAACAAGACTGAGACTTATTTGAATTTAGAAATGAAATGCTCCACGAATGATATGGGAAATGATGTTACATTGAATGTACAAAAGAAGCTGCCTAGTGTCTTTCAAATTAAATTTAATATACAAATAACAAATCAAGATAATTTTTCTATATTAGATTTATTTATTTATTTATTTATTTATTTATTTAGATTTATATACCGCCCTTCTCCCGAAGGACTCATTTACAAAAGAAGCTGCTAAAATTTTGTGAGAAGTGACAAAGAAGGACATTATTTGAAGAAACTAAAGATCAAGATTGTTAAAAGTAAAGAGAAGGAATATAAAGTTGGTTTATTTAATGAAGATTACAATATATATGTTGTTATCTCTGGTAATCCTTAATGATGTTTTGCTCATCAGGACTGAAATGACAAGGATTTAAGGAGCTATTTATACAGAAGAGATGAGATATGGAAATATTTTCATTATATTAAGAGAAGGTGATTACTACAATTGTGTACACTTGTTCTGATGAAGGGAAAGTCGTTTTTAATACATTTCTTTTCTTTTTTATATTTTTCTTTTATGCACTTTTATTTTTATTTTTTGTTAATTTTTAATCTTTTTAATTATAATTTTAATAAAAGTACTATAAAAATAAAAATATTACACCCCACTAGTTTTTCCAACCATCAGATGCTATCAATTAACTTCAATATTTTTAAAATACATTCTCCAGTGTAATGTGTCACTTTTGGAAATGAGGGAACAGGCTGCTTTTCATTATCTTTCAATTGGCCCAATCAAACCAGAAAGAAAAGGGCTTCCCTATTATTTTATGTATTCAATTTGTTTTTACATCTAAAAAAAACAGGAAGAGATATTTTGCTTTAATGCAGACTATGGGGGGGGATACACTTATAGATGCTATGGAAATAGACATTTGGGATAACAGCTACATTAATGAAATTAACGTCTGCTTATGTTGCTTGCCATTTCCTTAAGCAAAATTTACAGTATCTTTTAAACTGCTTTCAGAATTTACTCATTTGAATACTGGGTTGACAACTCATCTCTACATTAAAAAGCTGTATGTGTAAGCAGTAGAGGAACATGGAGAGAACCAATTATGGCTCATGCATAAATAAATACAGATGGCCAGAATTATTCATTCTGTTTGTAAGATTCAAGAAAGCAGCAATGGCAGTTTAAAAAGGGCAGGGCTTAGTCAATAGGGAGAACAGCAGGATTAATTAATCTTCCAGATACAATTTCCCCCTCTTCCATATACACACTCTAGGGATACTATCTGAAATCAGATTAGGAGGCTCTTTCCTCGTAGTAGCTTTCATTCCCAAATGTATATAAAAGTAGATTTTTCTGAAATATGTATACATTCTTCACAGAAGTGAAGCATGAAATAAAACAAGTGAGACCTGCAATAAGATATTTCTATATGGTGTGTTCCTGTTCAGTATTCCAACATTATCTGTGCCATCTTTTACACTGCTTACGTTTATTCCCCTTCTAACCAATGTTTTTAGTCTCCTTTCCCACAACAGTAATTCTGCATTCTCACTCCATAGAACAGGCTCTATTCTCACTGAATTATTTATTTGGGGATCTTTCTTGTGTATGGATGGGAGCATATTGGGCATATATTAAAATAGGCTTCATCCAGATTCAAAAAAAGTAAGTTACTAATAATTCTGCTCTATAGGAAATTAAATATAATGCAAAAGTAGCCCAGAGAGAGAGAAAAAGTTGTTCCTATTATATAGACTGGGATCACATTTCTAGGTGTATAGAATGATTGTGTACCAAACAGTTATCACATAGTCACCAAGGGGAAATGAAATATTGGATATAATCCTAAATAGTGCCAAGAATCTTGTCCAAGTTCTAAAAGTTAATGAGCCAAATATTGCTTGTAATACTATAACTTTGAATGTGTACAGGTGAAACTTGAAAAATTAGAATATTGTGCAGAAGTTCATTTATTTCAGTAATGCAACTTAAAAGGAGAAACTAATATATGAGATAGACTCATTACATGCAAAGCGAAATAGTTCAAGCCTTGATTTGTCATAATTTTGATGGTTATGGCTTACAGCTCATAAAATCCCAAATTCACAATCTCAGAAAATTAGAATATTGTGAAAAGGTTCAATATTCTAGGATCAAAGTGTCCCACTCTAATCAGCTAATTAAGCCATAACACCTGCAAAGGGTTCCTGAACCTTTAAATGGTCACTCAGTCTGGTTCAATAGGAATCACAATCATGGGAAAGACTGCTGAATTGATAGGTGTGCAGAAAACTATCATTGACATTCTCCATAAGGAGAGAAAGCCTTTTCCGGTTGGCTCCGCAACGCCGAAAGACGGGCTTTTTAAGCTCGCCGGCTTCGAGACCGCGTAGAGCCGCCTGACA
>JANHFO010006427.1:42453-56475 GCA_032468095.1 Pareas carinatus | reverse complement strand
AGTCTGTTTTGTGTGTGTGTGTGTGTGTGTGTGTGCGTGTGTGTGTGTGTGTGTGTGTGTGTGTTTTCATAGATTTTCACAGGTACAGGTATGTAGGTCCAGGTGAGTTTTGGTCTTTTCCCATGTAGAGTGGAAAGTCTCTTGCCATTTGGAAGTAATCAGGGTTCATTCTTTTGGAATTTCCATATCCAGATATATATCATGTAGATGAAAGCTCATTTTATGCAAAGCATGCAAAGTCAGGATATTACATTTGATAAGAAGATAATTGCTTATTTAGTAGATAGGTAACTGAACAAGTTAAACTGCATGAGTGCACTGTGTTCAAAATTCTACTCATGGTCCTTTAAACAATCAAATAACATTTAATATATCACCATCTTAAATATCTAATAATTCTAGTGGATGGAGAAATGTTATCCTGATGGTGAGATATACAAAACACATTAGAAAGCCTTAATCTAGATCACGTCCAAGAGATGAATTCATCTTTGCTCCTGATTAATAATACTATTGACATACCTACCTGAATCATGCCCTGCTGGCTTCAATGGATTTTATAGGTAATTAGTCTTTTGATTTCATCTTAAATTAAATGTTGAGATAGCTATATGGGTTTTTCAGGACATATCACTATTTCATATAGCAGACAGAAGGGCAAGCTTTCAAAAAGCAATGAAGTAAAGATGCATTATCAAATGGCACCCTTAGGTGCGAGGGTTACCGCTTAATATGTCTGGGCAGTTGTCTCACACAATTCATCAGATATGCCCCAAGACATGGCTGATTATCATTGTTCATTGAAGCATAGTCTTTCAAGGTCATATCCCAGCAAGTAATCACATCTAGAGACCTGTCGAAGAAATAAACTTCCTACACACAGAACGTCATTTGAGAATTCAGGCACCCTTCCAGAACAATGAAGTTATGGATTTTATCTCTGTTGAATCAGTTTAGAGAGTTACACAATCATATGTATAGCCTAATTTGTGCTATTTTGACATACTCTACTGCAACTGTCAACTATCAGAAATAGTGAAGGTCTCCTGCGAGAGTAGGAGATTGGACTAGATGACCTCCAAAGTCCCTTTCTGTTACTATTACCTGTTACTGTTAACTTTCATTAGCCCAACCATTGTTCAGATGTATGGATCCAATTTCCTAAATTCACAATGATGGTATAATGACTGCAAAATTCTGGGAGGAAGTGCTCACATCTGGAGAGTACCCATGCTTGTGAATTGTTCTGTAACATAACTAAACATGAATTTTGGAAAAGTGCTAAGCTAGTGAGGGACATAGTTATATAGATCTGCCTTCTCCTATATGGATACCCTGAGACATGAAGCCTTCAACTCCCAGAGTTCTCCAACCAACATAATTATTCTTGAAGATTCTGAGAGCTGTATTCTGATCTCTTGGAGAGCAACTAGTTTAGAGAAGAAGAATATAAATAGCTCTCATCAGTATTTCTAATGAGTCTTTTCTATTTCCATTACTCAACAAATAAATGGACTATCTACTTAAATATTATGTTTATCAAGGGTATCACATTCCATGTCTGGAGCAAAATATCTATATATTTTGCCATTTCTTCGCAAAGTCCAAAATACTATTGCGCAGATGCTAGTGTCCGGGGAATTTATATACCAAAATGATTTTGCAAAGAGAATCTTGATTATCTAAGTTCTGAGAATTTTATGATATCCGTGCATTCTGACTTCAATGCTTGAAAACCCACATAAGTAAATTTTGGAGTTTGGAAATAAACTGCTGGCTCTTCACAGTCCTTCCGTTTAAGATCTCTGCTGATTCCCAACTTGCAGATTGAGCTCAAACGTGTTAATAGCATGATTTCATTATGAGATTCCTAATAGTTGGAAATTAAAGGAAGAGAAAATAGATTTCCAAATCTTTTCTTCTTGTACTTGCCCTTCTCAAAGAAATTTAAAATTTGTCTGACATAGCCTGCAAACTTGGATTTGCAATTTGTCTGACGTAGCCTACAAACTTCGATTTAAACTAGCTATACTGCAACTGCTCAAAAATTGTTGGCTACCTGTGTAGAGTCAGAATGCAATACTAAAAGTACCTTATATGAGAGAGGTTGCTTTTCAAGTCAAGATCTAGTCTGAATCATTCCATTTGCATTTAGTATGTGCATTGTCACTAATGCAATATGGTAAACAAATTTGCAGTCTGAATCCAGACCTACACTAATTCCATCATGCAAGGGTTGTTCAATTTCACAAAGATATCCAGAGTTATGTATGATATTGACGAGCATATTACGTGACAAATGCTTCAGAAGATATTCCTCAGTTATAGCTTAGTAGTCCTGAACTCAAATACATTCAGTTATGATGATAAGGTTTTGTAAGGAGTTCAGTATGTGGGGAAATCTAATTCCAAAATTTAAATGCACGTTGATTTGTCTGACTTCCTATTGAGTATTTTTCAATATAGGAGATTCAGTTGTTATATGTTTCTGGATGCTAAAACAGAGGTTTTCAACCTGGGGTACATGGACTCCGTGAGATCCATAACAAGTTGCTAGGGGGTCCGCAGACAGGTCAAGGAAAATTTTGAAAAAGTAGTATACATGAATTGTCAATTAGTAATTAGTTGAATTTGTGGGAATGGGGTCCGCCATGTAGCAACGTTTTTGCGGTCTGCACCTTGAAAAAGGTTGAAAACCACTGCACTAAAAAGAGCAAGAATATTCACACTTGATTTCTGAAAGTCTGCTGCTCCGAATAGCAACTGTAATGAGGCTGCCATGGAGCACTTTTGCTACTTTGGTGGAAACGTATGACTGCTGCCTTTGAGGTAGAACAACTTTGGAAAGATGATATTAAATAACATCACAGTTATTACCATTAAGAGGCTGCAACAAATTTATTGGGGTAGATAACATTCATATAGACATACATACATACATACATACATACATACATACATACATACATACATACATACATACACAAATATACACCTTTAAGTTACAGATTTATACCTGACTAAATCTGCCCCAATAAATCTGTCGTAGTGGTAATAACTGTACTGTCATTTATATACAGTATGTATGTATGTATGTATGTATGTATGTATGTATGTATGTAGGTAGGTAGGTAGGTAGGTAGGTATGTAGGTATGTATATCTGTTGTAGTGGTAATAGTATAAAACCAGCTATATATTTTTTGGAAATACACATTTTGTTTTGTTCCTCTCAGAAGATTTTGTTCTAAAATGCTGTTGAAATTTCAAAATTCAAACTCTAGGCTGCCAATAAAAGGCAGGAAACAGTTTGATTTTTTTTTTGTCTCCTTACTGCTATTAGCAGCTTTCTGGATTTTACCTGTAGATATAGTAGCCCTAGATAAGATTAGCACTGACATCTTTTAAAGATTTTGCTATCCTGCCTTTTCTCTCATATACAACTCTAGACAGTGAACATTCCAGTTCCCCCTCTAGTTTTCCCCACAACAACCACTCTGTGGAGTTGGATTGAGAGAGAGAATGACTCACCCAAGGTCACCCAGTCAGTTATGCAGTCCATATGCTGATGAATTGGATAAATGATTTAAGAAAGCAAAACCCAGAGATCTGGTTTAAAGAAGATAGTTCTTTTTGAATTAAATTTTGTGCATTTTAATCAATTGGAGGGGGTAGCTACAGTCCTATTTTCAATAATTGTGCAAATGACTCATTTTGATACAGAAATGTTTGTGATAAAAAGACAAAACAAAAATACTATTTGTAGCAGATGATGGCAGGTAGCAGATTAAACAATACACACATCAAACAATAACCGACACTGTTTGTTCCTATGGTAATGTTATGTTGCCTAAGTAAATATAGGGCAGATAAATCAGCACTTGACTTTTCTCAAACGATTTAGGTTTTCTTTACTTAGCATGATGTGGCAGCAAGAGTTTTCTGAGACTGTCTGAACAAGGACAAGGACAAAACAAGATTAGGCTTCTGGGTCTAGTACCCTTTTACAAATCCTAGGATTGAGCAATATCCTGGGTGTATGACCTAGAAAACATGAGATTCCTTCCAGGTCATGTTTGAGAAGCAAGGCTACTTTTGGAATGAAGCTAGCTTTAAAACACTCACAGACCTTTCCCTTTAAAAGTGTCACTTGAAGAGAGGCAAGAAAGAAATAGTTTAGAAATGGATACTGCATCAGGAATAACCAAGCAAGGCTAATCCTGCAATTTAAGAGTTAGAGAGGACAAAGATCAAAAGCATTCCTGGTCAGAATTTAAGCAGTATTGAAAAGGCATGAGGCTAAAAAGCTACTTAAAATTGTTCGGTGTGAGTGTATCTGCCGAACCCATCACATAACTCTGTAAGGTTCAGACAGAGAATCCAGCTGCCATTCTACTCCAAAGCTTCATATAAAGCAGAGGTCTCCAGCCTTGGTCCCTTTAAGGTTTGTGGACTTCAATTCCCAGAATTCCTCAGTCAGCAAAGGTTGGAGACCTCTGATATAAAGTATGCACAGGTAATCCTTGACTTGACAACCACAACTGAACCCATAACGTGGATCGCATGTTTTTGTGTTCATTAAGTATTGTGCTTGCCTGACTGTCTCACTCAACAACCACAATTCCAGCTCCCCCTGTTGTGAACATGCCTCAGAGGACGGGAGAAGGCTGGGAGACCCAGCCTTCACCACTGTACAGTTATGGGCTGTGGGCCAGGAAGCCTTGACTTGGACCTTTCTACCACTTCCAAAAGGTTTGGACATGTTCCCTGTCCCACCACTCTCCCGGAAGATTTGGTCTTTCTCCCCAATCCACCTCTCCAGGAAGAGTCCGCTTACCCTTTCTGTGCAGTTGCTGACAAGCAGACTAGCCAACACAATGTTTCCCAAAGACACATAGAGTTTCAGAACATTAGAAGAGCTGGCGTTCATGTTGTAATATTTTTGAGGTTCTTTCTACCTTTCTATATTGAAAGAATAGCTCATTTGCTGCGTGTAGGGAGAAAGTGATAATAATAAACATTGTTAATACTTGTGAGGAAGGGGAAAATAATTTCGTTATATATTTATTTACTATAATTTTTCTTTCATTCCATTTTTCATTCCTTTGTTATTTTTAGTTTGCATTAGTTTCTACTATTACAATTGTAATCTTAACTAAAATTACTGTTTTTTAAAACAGAAGTTGATTATTTTTGTTTGAGAGAGAGAGAAAATACCTCTGCCTCAAATATTCTCTAACGTCTTGCTCTTTGTTTTCTATCTGACGTCCAATCATTTTGCTTTCCATACACACTTCTAACTATCTTTACTCTCAGACAGCTTAATGCATAAGCTTCCACATTCCCTCTTTTGACCTTGGAAATGTCTTTGCTTTATGCTGAATGCAAATGATTTGTGTCTTTGAGTACCCTTGCTAGTCTTGATTCTGGCAGGTAATCTCCAAAGCCTCTTGGGGGGTGCTTACGACTAAATGAGAAGCAGCTAAAATGTAAATGCCAAGGAACGTAGATAATAAATTGTGAACTGTTCATTACGATAGACAATAACAAAACATTGGAAACTCTTGTCAGAGAAACCACTAGAATTGTTTTTTCCTGAAGCTTCTTTAAAATATAGTTGCATTTCTGTAATATCTAGGGTAGGTCATGATTTGGTCATGTTTTGTCTTCCTTTCCCCTTAAATAAAAATATGTTTTGTAGACAGTTAATTGTATATGATTTTTAAATATAAAATGGAAAAATTGAACAAAATCATTAAATAGAATTGTTAGTAGATCTGAGCACAAACAACAAAAGAATGTATTCCCATGGACTGCCATGAAGGATAAATTACTCATAAGTCAAAGACCAGGAAGAGATGGCAAATATACCTAATATTCTGATGCCTTTACACATTTTCTTGCTCAGAGTTGGATTAATAGTCATAGTGACTGCCCTATCTGGAAAAGAAATGATCCAAGACTCTGAAAAAGATCCGGAGTACAAAATACTATCTTAATCTGTCTTGCTTAAGCATATTGTGTAAACTCAGAATAGATAGCCATGCAACCATCCAAAGAAGGATCAATCAAGAACATAATGCTAAATAGTAATGCAAAATGTTAAATGGACAAGATACTTTCCACAGGGTCATTTAATGTTATATATCTATAAGTAGAAAACTGCCAATGCAACCACATTTGATTCAAATGAGGAGAGCTTTCCAAAATGAAAGAGGTGATTTCCATAATGATGGTGGTGATGAGTAGAAAGATAAGGAGGTCAATTTTTCTCATATCATTTGCAAAAAGTCATATCACCACAAAAGGAATGTAAACCAAAAAAAATCAAATAATAAAATTAAGAATAATAGTGTTTAAAGATGGTGGTTTCTTATTAAACAGGGGAATTACAACAATCCTTTCCTAAAGAATCATAAATTTGTCCTGATTATGAAGTGTCTCTCCGGACTAGTCTCTCTGGTCTCTTCTCTCAATGTTTAATCTCCTGTCTCCCCCTCTCTACCCCACCAAGAACCACCATTATTTTAAATGCAGTTGGTATGGGAGCAGGGTTGGTTGATGCCTATTTTTGAACTTTCCTCCCTGTTTAATTTTAAAATCTCTCCTACCTTCAGTTCAATTAATGATGCAGTTCTTGGGTAGCTCTCTTTGTTTTCACAATAGTTAGTCCCCGGAAGAAGAGTCCCTTAGGTGTATTCTCTCTTCCCAGTCCATAAAAAGTCAGAAGAGTATCATAATCTCTTCACTTTCTCTTAATTAACAAATATGAAACTCTTCATTCCATAATCTGTCTTTTACTAAAAGGCAAATCAAAAATAGCACCTTCTTCTTACCCAGCTATCAGCAAAAAGTCCAGAGCTATAAAATATTAACATTAATTAACATATATAAAACTCAGTATTCCATGTCTCGAGTCTTAGCTGTAAGCACAACCCCATTTAAAAGGCATAAAAAGATCTTGATATCCTAGCGTAAATGAACAGAATGTAAAGTTTAACATCATAAAAAGAGACCATTCCCTTTTTAGAAAAAGACAAGCTCTAGTACACATTTCCCCCCTCTCAAAACACAGGTCCTGGTGGAGCTCCTCAAAGATATCTCTACACACCATTATAAGTTATTTATTTCCAACATCAAAAGCCATTTTCCTTTCCCACAAACATGCATTTATTCTTCAAAAATAACATCAAAATCTTAATAATTCAAATCCAACATGTCAACATTTTCTAAGCCCTTAACCCATTTAAAACTTTCTGTGGTTTCACCCTTGACTTGCTTTTTGCTGTTTATTTTAAATTCTTAAACATTGTGAAATGTATTATCTTATATTAAGGAATGAAGGCACTCACCCAGCATTTGTAATCTTGACACTCTGAAGGTGTCTAACTTCTTTGATGCAGTTAATAGGCAATTTCCAGAGATGGTTAGCAAGGGAAATGTGCAAACTTAGTTTCCTTTGAAAAGGCTCTGTTTGCTGCCCAAGCAATTATTTTGAAATTCCCCCATCTCCTGACCCCTCCCCTGAATTAAGTCTTTCGGGTTCTTTGTAAGGAACAATCAAAGGGAAGCAGCTTGGGTGATCCCGAATCTTCTCTTTAATCCAGAGAAGGTCCTAGGAGCTGATCTACTAATTGGCTCTTTATTTATGTCCACAAATGTCAGCTCTGCTTTTTCACAGAACCGCCTTCAGCCTGCCATCTTCCCCTGGAAGGCTTCTTCCCTTCAGTGTCTTCTCTAATTACTTCAGACAACTTGGTTGTTAACTTCTCTGCCTCCAAGGATTATAATGGGCAGGTTTTCCCCTTCCTCCAGATCTAATGAGAAGCACAAGAGCCTCTTGTTATAAACAGACAAGATCTGCTTAACTTTGCTCTTTGCCTTCAGAACCAACAACCATATGCATACACTGACAATACTGTACATTGATTTCAGTTTCTCTTTCGCTCCATCTTCCTTCCATTGTACCAGGCCACCGCCCTCAGTGTTCCTTAACAGGGCAGTATAGTTCAAAATCACACTCCATATTCAAACAATTCAACTCCTACTTTTCCCTTGGTGTACCAAATTTACAAGACTTTGTCTGAAACCTGTTTGCTCCTCTTCTTGGACATCCAGGATCTACTTTCACTACAACACAGGTCTTTCCATTTTTCCATCCCATTGGCTTCAGTCTCATTTCTGCTTCTTTCTTTTTTCCCAATGTGCATTTCTTGGTGTTTGGTGAAGGTATCTTGCTCCCACAGCTTTGCTGCTTTCATCATCTTTCCCCTTAAATCACTTTCATTTCTCTTAATTCTTTGAAGTCAATCTCCTCCCTTCCATGCACCTTTGGGAGGTTCCCAGTTCTGATTTCCCTGTGGTAACCTGTCTGCTACGAAGCACATTATCTCTTTCTGATTATCTCTTTACCGTTATTTCCTCTTATTTATCTTTAAAATCTAAGGGTTCTCTTTCTTCTTTTAACTCACTTTAGTTACTGACAAGCCAATTTCCTTGCTTCTCATGACAATTCCCTATAGTTTGCACAAGATTTATCCATTTATCAATGCTACAGTAACCATCTGGTTTACACAAGGAACCTAACACCTCCATATTTTTTGTACTTGTCTCTTAGTGAGTCCTATTCATCTCTGTCTTTTTTGTATTTACTGCTAGAGCATAAAAAATATACTTGCCTTTCTCACAGTGGTTACACATGGAAGTAACATTTTCATTATTACTAGAGTCCCTTTACAAACACTTCTCAGCAAATTTAGCAGTCATGGGATTAGATGTTAGATTTTTCTTGTGCAAAAACAATCTATCAAAGAATAAGAAGCACAGAGGAAGAATAAATGAACAGTTTTCACCGTGATGGAATACATGGAATATGTTCTCTGAAGATTTTATATTAATGGTGCTTTTTAATTTGTTCATAAATGAGTTAGAATTGGAGTGTCCTGGGAGATGGCCAGAGAATGCACTTAAGAATTGTTATTAAAAATGACTATGCTGCGAATCAGGGGAAATGAACATTAAAATGTACATTCAGTTCGGTTTCAATGACTGCAAAGTAATAAACATCAGGGTTTTTTTAAAAAAAAATCTGACTATGGCATGTCTGCTGATAAGTTTGAACTACTAAGCATGAACCAGGAAAGGCATCTTGGCAGTTTGATGAAAGCACTGGCCCCATGTGGCCACTCTGAAGAAACACAAATTCCCTCCTGTGGATCATTAGTAAAGAAATAAAAATAAAACAGATGGTTTAATGATACATTAATGTGAGCTTATTTGGAGATTGCACAGAGTTCACATCACTCAGCTTCAGAAATATTATTCCAAACTTGAAGAATTCACAGAAGGAGACTATCAAAATGATCAAGTTATTGTTGAGTCAAACTTTCCACTGCCTTGTTTTCTCTCCATTCCCATTAAAATCCAAAGCAATTTCATCGAAATGGATAGAGAAATATTCTTGCACTTATTTAGTTACAAGGTTGCTAACAGTGTATCTGTGAGCATTCACTGTGCAATTATACCCTGAGTGGTCTGCAACTTCCTAGATTCTCACACTTCAATTGAATCCTAAGAGAAAAACCTCTCCCACAGGGATTTCTCAGCACTGATGCTTCTGTCACTGATGCTACTGTCACAGATAGATTCTCTTTAACTGGAGAAACTTGGAGAAAGTGACCATCTTATTTCTCTATCCACAAACTCAGGGCATAATTTTGAAAGACTATTTTCGCCCTACTCTAAATTCAAGAACTGACGCATGTCCATAAAACAAATGTTTTGATGTTCAGGACTTTTGATTTACAGTAGTGAAAATATCAGGGAGACGCAGTTGTTGTGTTTATATTGCATGATGCAGACACATTGGATAGAGAGATATTTTTTTCTACTTTTTGATAATACTAGAACCCATTTGAAGAGTGGGAGATTTACAATGGAGGAACTAAAATATTTATGCACAGAACATGGCCAAGTGCAAATTTACTACCAGTTGCCACAGCTTTAGAGAATTTAAAAAAATGCATAGGTTTTGAATGACTACTGATCATGACTATATATTTTCTTATTTACTGGAGGAGAATGCCTATGAATGATATAAACATGATGTATGAGTATATACACACATAGGTGAACATATATGCATACATGCCCTTTATATGCTGTCAACTTCCTTAATGGCTCTGGAAGTCTTACCAAGGTACAATAAAAATCTTACCCATACACCTTCTTCATAAATAAAAGCAAGGAAGAAGACTGTCTGAAGTTCAATAATGCTTTATTTCCTAAGGAAAAAAACTAGAGAAATATGGGGCATCTGAGTGGGAAGTTCCTATTGTACCCAATCCCTGTTTGTGGCTTTCTCTTAGTATTGGTCTTCGAGGAACAGAATTTCAACAAATTCAAGGAGAAATCCATCAAAACTTTTGGGACAGTTTTATATTCTTCTGGCTAGCTGCCTTATGATGGGTGTTTCAAACGGTAGACAAATGAATGAACTAAATAAGATACTAAAGCTAATTCTACATCCCTTGTAGATCTAAGGTCTGCTTTGCATATTCATCTCCAATGTTTTTATATTATACTTTTCATAAGAAACTTATAAATAACTATATTCTATACTGGATCTTCAAAATACATCAACCCCTAGGATGCACTTCAATGGGGCTATATTTGAAGACTAGCTAGAAGCTACAGTTAGTGCAAAA
This sequence comes from Pareas carinatus, assembly GCA_032468095.1. NCBI lineage: Eukaryota > Metazoa > Chordata > Lepidosauria > Squamata > Pareidae > Pareas > Pareas carinatus. Next base: position 45,771 of record JANHFO010006427.1, on the reverse strand, counting down.
TCCAGTGGTCTGCCTATTGGTAGACGAGAGATGCTATCCCTATATAACACCAATCTTCAGATCAGTGCAGTTTTAACCTTTAAAGCTCATTATAGCCTAATACCAAGATATCTTTACTCCTTGAGATAAAAGAAACCCACTAGATTCACTTGATTTACTTGTAATTCTTGAGTTGGAATGCTGAGGGTACCACCATCCAATACACATCATTTCCATTTGTGAGATTCCCAGGAACTAATCAGGAGGCAACATTTTTGGCTTTTTACTCTATTCCTCTGGAATAAATTCCTCCTGGAAATTCAAATGGTGCCTTCACTAGTGCCCTTCAGAATGCTAGTTAACACAGAGTTAAGGTTATAACTGGAGTGAATGATTGCTTTTATGTTTAATTGGTTTTGGTATATACTTTGATTATACATGGAACACTGAAAACTATTAGGAGTCCTTATAAAGTTGGTAGTATATAACTATTGCAAATGAACAATAAATTTTAAATTAAAAATAAATAAATGGTATTTTAGCTTGTGAAGAACAAATCTTGCAAGACTAATATTAACGAATACCCTGTTTCCCTGAAAATAATCCCTATCCAAAAAATAATCCATAGCATGATTTTTCAGGCTGCTCATAAATATAAGCCCTACCTCGAAAATAAGCCCTAGTTAAGATCTTCAGCCAGATGGACGCATTTACCGGTAGTATGCCCATTGCAAACAAGCCAGCAGCAAAATAGGCAGAAGGAGCCACTTCCTCACTCCGCTCAATGCATGCAGTTTCTACCAGTCGCTATCTCTGCGACAGACAGAAATGATCCCTGAGGTTGAGGGGCAAGGAGGGCTAACAATATGTTGTTAAATCCAGGATGTTGATCTGAATGCATACAGTTTCTCATTTGAATCGACACCCTGGATTTGGTAACATATCGATAGCTCTCCTCACCCATCGACTTCAGGGATCATTTCTATCCATCATCGAGATAGCAACAGTCAGAAACTGTACATGTTGGGCAGTGCAAGGACACACACGACGGAGGACTCGTTTGGATAAAAGTCTTGGATTTGGCAAAATACTGTCTTTCCCCAAAAATAAGGCCTACTCCGAAAATAAGCCCTAGTGCATATTTTGGAGCAAAAATTAATATAAGACCGGATCTTATTTTTGAGGAAATATTTTGATCAGATAATTTCCTTAATAGGCTGTGGAAATGCTATGGATTAATTATATCTTATTTATTTTTTATTTATTTTAGGTTAAGAACAAAAAAGAGTAAAACACAAAAATAATAATGATGGTGATACATAATTGTCAAGAAGAAGGGGGGAAACATAAAAAATGCTATAGCAAAAAATGAAGAAGATATGACAAAGAAAAAAGCATGATATATAATAATAATAATAATAAACTGTTACAATTCTATATATGCTTGTCTAATGCAATTATTATTCAAATACATATATATTTCTAATACATTTATATTAAATGGATATATCTTAATTTTAACAATCTATTTGATGAAATCTCCCAGGCTAATTAAGTGGTTCCAATAGTCGGACAATTACATGATGCACTTGTGATATTACACTTTAAAAGTGCTCATCATTACTTCCTTATCAAACAATGGAAACTTATTGCATGGGATTCCACAAAAATCTGTTCTGGTTTTCCATTCTTCAATATTCTGATTAATTACTTAGAAGAGGAGGTGCAGAGAATACTTTTCAAATATGTAAACCATATAAGATTGTATGGGACAGTCAATTTGCTTGAGGACATAAATGAAATTCATAATTATCTTGATAGACTAGAACAAAAGTCTGAACATATAGTCCAAAATTGTTCATTTAAGAAACAGAAATAAAATACAAATGATTTGATAGTTTCAAGATTATCAAATAGTGATTGCAAACTGAATAAGAACAGCAGTGTGTTACAGCTGTAAAAGAGCAAGTACATCAACCAAGTTATAATTTCCAAATTACAGGAAATAATTGTTTTACTTTATTCTGCTTTGCTCAGATCCACATGCGAAAATGTAGTACTTTAGTTTTTATCATCACTAAGTGCAACAGAAGTTTAAAAGAATGGAAAACAAAATTGTACGCAGGTTAACGTGATGTCTGCTCTTCTGTGGTGGAGCAATAGACAAAACAGATAGAAAGAGCTGGCTGTTTGCTGATCAGCAGTCTTTCAGAGAAGGGAAAGGAGAAGATTGCTTAATAAAGGGTGTGTGTGTGTGACATGCGCATTGTTGTGTATTGGCTTGCATCTTGCACAACAGGAACTACTTGCAAAGAATGAGTCTATCTTGCAAAGTATCAATTCTGCCCAGGGTCTGGGAAGAAGTGGAAAAATCCCAACTCCTGATTGGTCACAGCTGTGACCTGTCAGTAAGTATAAAAGGAAAGCATGCAAAGCAACTTCTAATAACCTCTTCTGTCTGTGTTTGAGTAATCTTGCTGTCCTTTGAATAAATCCCGTTTTGGTTAACTCAAGCCTCGTCTCTGCTTTCTGCCCACTACATAAAACACATCCACCTACAGCAAATGCTGCCATACTAAAGAAAAGTTGAAAGGCGGACCCATGCTGATCAAACCTTTATTGCAAAAGGCAACCTAAATCAATGTCGGGTACAAACTGGAATAAGGAAGACGAGGAAGAAGAAAGATTTAGCTTGGACTAAGGAGTCTCTGAGAAGTTCTGGCAGGCTGGTAGGGAAGCAGGCAGGATCCTTCAGAGTTGCATTTTAAATTAAAGCACCACCAATATTTTAGAGATTTTCACTAAGAATGATGTGATGTTTACTGTAGAAATAGATGCGGCCTGAGGGTTATTTCTAATGTAACAGGCAACTTTAGAGGAAAAGTTATTGAGTCCTACAGCAAACTAAACTGGAGAATAGGGAAAATCTTTTAATGTAATATAATGTAAACTTTTCCCCTTGCTGCAGTCTTAATGAAACCCTTCCTATAAAACCAACCTATTAATTCTCTGGCAAAAATATTATCTTTTATAGCATTCCTACCAGTTACATTTTGGCCATAAACATAGGGAAAAGTAGTTTAATTTTAAAGGTAGCAAAATTTTACAAACTGATACATAATTATATCTTTGAATTGTTGCTATTTTCCCAGTTTGGAAGTCCTCTTCAGTGAAGAAGATTTTTCATTCTCTTCTACTCCTTGAATATGCAATATATATATATACCCTTTGCTAAACATTTTGGCTCAGCACTACATTTACTTAATAATAATAATAATAATAAATTTTTATTTCTATCCCGCCCTTCTCCCGAAGGACTCAGGGCGGCTAACAGGCAAA
>JANHFO010006427.1:30159-41504 GCA_032468095.1 Pareas carinatus | reverse complement strand
CGCACTTTATAACAAGACATGATGAATGTTACGTACTTTAAGACTATGAATGTATCTTATGCTTATATACACAATTGGTTATGCCTAGATATGCCTATATATGCAAATGATTATGCTTAGATATTCAAACTGACTATGAATGTATCTTGATTGTGTTCTTGTTGTGTATGTATGTAGGTATTGAGCACGATCACTGAAGACATATTCCTTGTGTGTCCTGACACACATGGCGAAATAAATTCTGATTCTGATTTAATCTGAGATCTATTTGACTCTAATATTGACCAGCAATAAATAATTATACTTCATTAACTATGTGATAAAGTGTGTCATTAAGAGGCCAACATATGTCATTATTGTTATCCATTTTCCTGTTGTTTGTAGTCTCAGATTTAAGTAGGATAAAATGGTACCTAGCAGAACAAGATGGTGAGTATTTCAAGGAAAGTCACCTTTAAATTAATCTGGTCCACATTAGTGCAATTTTCTTAGCATGATGTGGAAGTAGTTTGCTAGTAACTTCTTCTAGTAAATTTTGTTGTCGTTATTAATTTCACAGGATGAAAAATGTAAATATAGTCTTTTCCGGTATAGGAACTTATATGTTGACTATAGTTCAGAAATTTACAATCAAAGAAATAACTTTCAATCCAATTTTATGTCTTACTGTACCCTCAATTGGGCATGTCCTTACTTAGGAATTCCTACTAGTAATATGCAGCAAATGTCTCCAACCATACTATTCCATATTGCTAGAAACATTGTTCATCGGTGTGAGAATTTTCCCTTTTTAGTTTTTGTTTTACCTCCGAATCAGAAAAAATTATTGATATTTACATTTGTTTGTTTTCCAGCACTGTCAGAACTTTTGTGAAAAATCCTTGTTTTCTTCTCATTCTTGCCAATGTTCCAACTTTTACCCATCTGATTTAATGGCTTTGTGAAATAGATATCTGCACAGACCACAAATAACAGCAGGATTCCATGTGAAAAACAACCTGACACAGAAATTCTCTACAAACAAGCATTCATGAGTCACGGCTAGGAAGAGAAGCTATTGCAACCCTACAAAAGTATTGCAAATCTGAGGTCACTCAGTCTTGACATTTACAAAAACCTAACTTCCTCTCCCACTAATCTTTTTGGAAGATCACTTATTATTAAATGATGCAGGTTTATATATGGGTTGTGCCACAAAAAGCCTCGGTTAAAAAAACGCTTTCATTTTTATTATCACAATATTACTTTTGATATTCACACAATGATTTACATAGTATTGTAGTAACAATGTGGAACATCATGGCTTTGGCTAGTGCAATTATGATCACAGACTAAGATCCAATTTTCTGGGTAACCTTTCTTTCTGTTTGAATAGAAGACCACCCTACTAGATTACAAGCAAATGTCCAACTGAATTTACAGTGTTGAAAGCTGTTCTATGGAAGCACATGCAGAATTATCATTTCACTTTGTATATATTTGTATGTTTGTTATTTACATCACCAGACTGACCTGATAACCTCAATTTTCTCTTCCTCTGATGTTGAAATTATTTCATTTCCAGTCATATTTTATATCTGTCAGTTACAAAATATGTAGGGCAATGAAAGAGTCAGAATAATGTTTCATTATGCCAGCAGCTCTTATACAGCAGGATAGCTCTTGCTAAGGATGACTAATGAGAAAAGATTTCATTGAAATCAACCTCTATATCACACCCCTTCCAGAAATGCATTGCTTTTGAAGCACTTTGCAATAAATAATTTAAAATTTAAAAAATTGAAAAAATAATCAAAGTAGGAGATATGTACAATACACCATAACACTGGCAACTCTGCAAGTAAAAATTGATTTAAATCAGCCTTCTTCAGTTTGGTTCTATAGTCCCATCATTCCATCCCTCCTATATCTTCCATCTCAACTAACATCACAGTGGTCACAGGTGTTGGGAATGTATGAATAATATTCTAAAAGGTACCAGATTGGGGAAAACTGATTTTTTTTATTTGTATCACTACAAATTTTCAGTGCTAATACCAATATTATACTTACATTATACATTAAGCAAACTATTTAGTAATTACATTAAAAGATCTAACAATAAGATACCTGAACTAGATCAAAATAATAGAATCAAAAGGGGAAGTTTACAACAAGAAAAACCACCATTAGTATGTTAGTCAACTCATTCGTGCTATGAGGGTCCGTTCCAATAGTCTGCTAATGCAGGAAGCAGTTTTACCAGACTTTATGATCTATGATGGAGGTAGAGAAACTTGATTCTTTTATGACTTGTGGACTTCAGCTCCCAGAATTCCTGAGCCAGCATGTTCACAAGTCATAAAAGAGCCAAGGTTCCCAACCCCTGGTCTTGGAAAATTTGGCCTCACTCCCTCCTTCCCTCTCTCTCTCTTCCTTCCCCAGGTTGGAAAGAAATTAAGTAGCCCATTTTCAACTTGCTATAATTGGTGAGCCTGATTTCAGGTATCTCTTAAAAAAATGGAAATATTTTGCATCCAATAAGCCTAAAATTGATTCCATCAAGTATCTCTTTGAAATATTCTTTTTTTGCTGACTCTTGTTGAGAGCATCAATTGACTGACTAGGCACAGATAGGCAGTGTTGAGTGTTGAGAGCTAGGCCACATTTAGAGGTCTGACTGTCTATGGCTATTGTGATCATTCATGAAGTGGTTGTCATAGTCATGGCTAGTCGCAATAGAACCATTTACAGCAAGTGAAAGTAATTCCCTAGGATATTTCTACTAGTCTTGCGGTATCTTCATGAATACAAAGACATTCTAGCAAATCTCTCTCTGTGTGTGTACACACTGTCACCTGTCACAAATCCAATCCTCCTCAGCAGGATTAAATATTTCACTTTGAATTTGACACACACATTCACTCTTAATTTACTTCTTACCTTAATATGTCAATAGTTATGAGACATTAAGTACATATGAAGTACTTAAGTAAATAAAGTCTCATATTAGTATCTTTCTATTCAGCCCAAGAAACCAGAATTCAGAGCTGAAGCTGGCTTTTTTACCTCATTTTAAATTCAAGCCAGCTTATTTCTTGAACCAAATAGAATTTAGTTTTAGAGTATTTAAATGTCTCCAATTTTAAAACATAAGATTGGCTTTATGCGCTGTATAATGTTATTTTGGATTAATAATTTGAATGCTATTATAACCTGCTAGTAGTCAAGTAATAATAGAAGTATTTTGCAATGCCATTACATTTGGCCTTAGCTTTTATGATCTTTATAGGCTATATCAGAATCAGAATCAGAATTTATTTTGCCATGTGTGTCAGGACACACAAGGAATTTGTCTTCAGTGAGAAAGAAAGTGAGAGGTATGTATTTTTTTTCTGCCAGACAATATGCACAGTGCAGACCAGCTACAGAGAGCGGTGGGTTTCATAGCATAAATTGTTTTGCTTTAGCAGAATTGGAAAGGGTCTATGACAACTCGCCATAGCCAGCTTGTCGCAGCCAAGTTGCCATGACCAACTCACTGTGGGACAACTCACCATGGCCAACTCACCACAGGACAACTTGCCACAGGACAAGAATTACACTAATATCAAAGAAATAGTGGAATAGAATCATTAAAGAAAGGATGCCAAAGGAGGGCCAAATTGAAATGACAATAACAAAAATTAAAATATTTGTAAATTATTTTAAATTATTAAATTGAATTGTACAATTGTCATGCAGTGAGTTGTCCGGCAGCGAGTCGGCTGTGGCGAGCTGGTCACAGCAAATTGACTCTGGTGAGTTGGCTGTGGTGAGTTGTCCCATTCTGGTTGGAAATATTCAGTAATTTAGACAAACAGGGACTTTGTTGATCTTGACAGCACAGTTGACAACCATAGCAGAATGAAGAGACAATGAATAGACTGGCTATTTGCAATTCCTCTCTGGACAATGAGAAGACTTGGGATAACTAAGTTTCAACTAGTTGTGCATAGTTACCTACCTATACCCCTTCCTGATGACTGATGATTGTATGTCATTAAATTAGTGTCAACAATTGGCAATGGCAGAAATAAAGATTATCTATTCCCAACTTGACCCTTCAAGTATTCCAATGGTGTATCCATCAGAATTATAATCAAATCCATCCACCGTGCTGCTGTACATCCTGTATTTTTCTTCCCACCTTTTCCAGCAATATAGACTTGTCTGGAGAACTAAGATTTTGCATAAGGTGCCCAAAATATGATAATTTGAACCTAGGGATTCTCATCTCAACTGACAACTTTTGGTGGATTTGTTCTTTGATCCATGTGTTTGTTTCCTTGAATAGCCAAGCAATTATCAGGAGTTTTCAGAAGTTCAATGATCTTTCTCTCCTGCCTGTTCAGAATCTAGCCCTTGCAGTTAGTTTAATATTTTTCCATGTACTTGAAATAAAATACAAAGGCTCAATCAATTTCCTTTTGCACTACTCAAGTTTCTTTGCAACGTGAGATTGCAGAGATATTTTATAGTTCCTGCCTTGAGCTATTCCAGCTACTTCGGTTATTGTATTTGGAAACAAAGAGAGACGGGGCTGCCATGGCAAAAGTGCAGCCAGGCAGGTGAGTGAGCACTTTGAAGTATCTGTGGGCATTCACTACAGAGTATGAGAGACCCAGGAGCTCATACTCTGTAGAATAGACTCCTTGTGACAAGAGCAGGAGCAATTCACAGGAGCAACTTGTGATCTTCTCTGTGAGTTTCTCCACTGACTTTGCTCGGGGGTGCTGGCACAGCTGAAACTTCAGGGAATGGCCATAAGCACATCTTATTCAATACCAGCATAACATCGAACTATTGCTGAATGAGTGATAGTTAACTGAGGGCTATATGTCATTTTACAGATGTGTGAAATTAGTCCTTGTAGTTTTTCTTACAGCACATTGTCACAGTACATAATACATTGTAGAGGTGTTGAATTATACTTAAAAGTTTTCTGAGCATAGCTTCATTTGTACAAGATTATTTTCTGCATTTTAATAGATTAATACAGTCAAGGATATGTTGTCACTGCATTTAAATAAGTGAAAAAATTTTACATTATATGATGTGTTTCCAGGCTTCAATGTTTTGTGTAAATTGCTTTTAAATTATTAATTCATATTTACTAGTTGGAACAAACATATTTGCATATAGTCTTTCTCCAATGCTTTGGTGTCCACTTTGATACTATCTTAGGAGAATATTATGTTTTGTTTGCTTTTAATTGATATCCTTTTGTAATGATGCCAAAGAGGCTTTAAAGTTATTATACCAATGGTTAATATCAGTAATGGGGTAGACATACATATCTCAGTAATCCCTTTCAGGGTAAGCAGCATTATACAAAATGCAAAAAAGGAGTAAGATATAATTAAGCAAAGAAATTAAAAGCATGGGACAAGAAAAATAAATATAGCTTAATCTAGTTTCTGCCAAACATACTTGTTGTGTCTGGAGCCAGGAAATAGGCTCCGGAGGCAATCAATGAGTGTGGAAGACTCCCTCCCTGTCAGCAGACAGTCTGGTTGCGAAGCCGAAAGCTGTCATTGGGTAAAGCGCTCTAGGCACTAGTATTTAAAGAGTGTTTTGCTGTTCTGCTTTTGCTTCATTGTTAATGTTTCGTTCAATAAAAGTTACCAACTTACCTCGAGAGTGTCCAACCTCATCATTCGTGGTCTAGATCCACCACGTGGTGACGAAGGTGGGACTCACCTGCAGAGAGGACAAAGGACACCAAGGCAGTGAAAATTGATGCAAAATTTCAACAATCAATACCCTCGCGCCATTCGATCCTGCAAGACAAATGTGGGAGAACTTTATGGTGCGATTCGAATTCTTTATACTGCCTCACAACATCCCCAATATCAATGATGACTGCTCGAAGGCTTTGTTTCTCAGCAACTGTGGTCCAGAAGTGTTTGACTCGGCTCGCATGCCGAACACACTGCATGGCATCACCTGGAAAGACCTGCAAGACCTGCTCATGGCACATTAAACCCCTGCTCCATCTAAATTCGTGAAGCAGCACGAATTTTGACACAGATTGCAAAAGCCAGGTGAGTCGTTCAACCAGTTCATTGTGGCATTGAGAAAAATAGCCTGCAGTCAGCATTTGCAAACACAGATTAGTGCATGCTGGATCAAATCATTTTCAAGGTGAGAGATCTGTGTTTGCAAAGGCGACTCTTGGCAAATACCAACTTAACTCTCCACATTGCACTTGATGAAGCCAGAGCGGCAGAGACCACATCCACGGCGTCTGAGACATTACAAAAACTGGTAGGCACCGCCGTGACAGAAAGAGTTGTAACTGGTGTGAACTTTGGAAAATGCGACGAATCGACCAAGAACGAGAGTGAAGATGAGGCTGCAGCGGTGTGCTAAACTGCTAAGAATGAGAAAGACCAAAAGCGCAGATGTGCCAGCTGCGGAGGGCGCCATCCACGGGCAGTTTGCAGATTGATGGATGCCACCTGCAACCATTGTGGAAAGCGCAACCTATCTTGAAGGTTTGTTGTGCAGCTGAGCCACAGGAGACAGCGACTCAGCCCCTGATCTCTAGACCTACAACTGCAAAGAGTCCTCATGAAGTCAAGAGCAACTCCAGACCAAAGAAGTCATCTACAAGTACTGATACATTTTTGATGAAAATTAATAGCAGTCGCACAGCTTTAAAGGAAAAAATTGAAGTCAACGTGCTCATCGGAAAGTACCCACAACTTCTGAAGGAAATATAAGGAAAATATAAGTAAAACATCAGGGTAGCTTCTTTATATTTCTTGGTACCAAGAATAAGGGCTATCTATTTATATAGTTCATAAAATGTATGTTGGCCTATTCAGCATTTTAAGAAAATGTCCACAAAGTCTCTTGCTTTCCTTGTAGATATTTGTAAGATGAAGACATCCATATTTTTCCAATGGCAGTCTCTCATCTTTGAAACTTCCTCGATAGATCAAGATATAGATAGATGATAGATAGCCAGATAGCCAGATAGCTAGATAGCTAGATAGCTAGATACTAAATGGCTTGATAGCTTGATCGATAAATAGATAGATAGGGAAGAATTTTTTCTTTTGAATTAGACTACTGTATCGATGCTTCCTATAATTTTATCTCTTAGATGTTTTATTCTTTATTATATTATTTAATCATTTTAGTGTATTCTTTTCTTATCTCTTTAGATAAAGAAGCAGGATATAAAACTGTTGGTTCATGCTGACCAATAATTATGTTTACAAGTTGTAGATTTGAACTTACAAATGTTTCCATTTGTAATTTATGAACAGAGACCTCTGGGTAAATGGACATTAATAAATAACAACTCTAAACATGTTCTTCCTTACTTCCACTTCTCTTTTTTTGTGCTTGGTCTTACATATTTTCCTGTCATGAAAACAGAAAATCATAAACAATATTGAGTTTTACTCCACCTTGAAGACTAACAAATTTATTATGCTGCCATTTTTCATGGTCCCGAGACTATTTCATTGGATCTATGTTGATTCTGGCCCCTGAAAATGTATGGCACAATGCATTTTTCAGTCCTGGGGGTTCTATATGGCCCTTTTTTGGTTTTGCTTCAACTGATTAATGTAGTTTATCTTTCTAGAATTTAACTATATTGATGTGGTTTTTTTTTATAAATGGGGAAAATTTCTTGATGAGACAGCAGAACCAAATGTGGTTCTACATACATTGAGCATCTCCAGAAGGACCTTTTAATGCCTTGGAGTTACAATTAACATTTGGAGAAGGACTGAAAGCTCAACTGAGTAGAGCGGTGTGGTTCTAAATGTTCCCTATTTCAAAATGGCAGGAAACCACTTTACCCTTTTTTAAAGCAATAATGGTAAGAAGGAACTCTGCGGCACAGAAAAATGTTATTTGGGAGATCCTTTAAGTCCTGGGGATATAAAAATCAAAGCATAATGAGTGCACCCCTTCCATCCTCTGGTGCAATGCTGACTCAGTATGATGCCTTTTCTTATAGCGAATGTGGCCTGTCTGCCTGGTGGTATTCATTTGTTTGTATCTGATCACTCAGCAAAAAAATAATAATTTCTGAAGGACCAATCTTTATAGTTAAAAGAATATTCTAGAAGGGAATTCAGCAGCACCAGTTTAAAAATAGTGCTCTTCACCATTATTGTCTCTTGTTTAAGTTTCATTTATCCCTGTTAAACTGCAGCAGATTAAATACTTTGCCCAAAGTAACAAGCAATTTAGTTGAACTTGAATCAACTGAGGCCAAATCTTTATAATGGCTAGAGGCCATACATTAGCGTTTTATCAAGCGGAAGGTCTGCCATCTTTTTACCTGATATCACCTTGACTATGATTTTATATTTAAGAACATACTGCTCTCTGTTGCATGTTTATAGATCTAGAATATGCTCTGACAGGAATCTTTTTGCTGATAATACATATATTCTAGTCATCTGAAAATTGCCATGGGCTTCTTTGCAATTTGTTACACCAAAAAAGTCCCTGTTTCTGTTTGAAATGTAACTCCCCAGCTTTCAGCTGATTAGTATTTTTCCAGTTTGGAGACAAATAAGTAAATAAACAGGCCCGTAACAGTTGGCATATGTACAAAACAACCACCCATAGTCAATTATAGAGCAGGTTCCAGACCTCCCTACAGATGATTTAGCTAGATATTGTACCTGCTGTTTTTCTAATAATATAAGATGACTGATAAACAAATCAGTTTATTATTTAGGTATGCACCTAAGGAAAGGAGGCGTCCTTAATTTATGCTACTAAGTGTCCTCTTCTCTAAGAAATTATTGGCATTCACATATTTCTGACTGAAAGTCTTTTCACATTGTAGTGTAAAAGTGAGAGAATGTTATCAAGGCCATAAGACATTTGTTTGCTCTTAATTCTGATCAAATTTCAGATAGTTTTCTTTATCTTACTACAAATTGCAGGTTTGCTGTAGAAATAAATAGCTTTGGGTATAGTGCAGTATTTCAGCTTCATATAGTCAGTTTAGATTCAATGAGCAAGCACAATTCTTTAAAATAAAAATTGGAACTATTTTTATGTTTCATAATAATTAGGGAAATATTATTAACACTGGTCACTCATGGGGCCTTACCAGAATTTTGGTTGCCCGTCTAAGTTTGAACAATGATACATTTTGTGGAGAAAAAAATCTTGACGAAGCAATTCAGCTGATTTTTCTTGGCCTGTTGCAAAATAGGTACATTGTTCTATTGAACCCCAAGAATTCTCAATTTATTTCAAAAATAGAAATACTGGACCACATAAGTATATCTGATTTCAGTGTTAAATTAGACTAATGCCAGTATGATGTAGGATATTTTATCACCACAGAATAAATAAAAAACTTTAATATAAAAGGCAATTGAGCATAAGCACAATATTGATGTTCTCTGTTCTTGCTTATGATTACAGGAGAATATATTTAAGATATCTTTGCTGATCCATATTTATATTCACCCAAATTAGCTGTTAAAAAAGGAATAAACTAGTTTGTTTACTTCAACGTGTCCTCTTATTGTCCATGTATTGTTTATTGATTTGTATTATATGCTGACAGCATGGACCATTTTACCCATGTTTATATGTGGTTCATTGTTTATATCCCCCAACCGAATTGAACTACAGCTGGCCTACTATAGTAACATTATGCTGTAACCTCATAAGCTTCTCTTGTAGGTGGTTGGTTCCCTTTGGTTTTTCAGAAGGTGTGTTTTGGTCTCAGTAGGTCTCAATAGGGCTATTGACATTACATACAAGTGCTTTCTCTACCCCCTTGTGCCCTCTTCATGATCTTTCTGCTTGCCTGCTCTGAGTCTATTCCAAGCTTCAGGCTGGACTTACTTTAATCTATTTCAAACTTTTCACCCATTGCTTCACACAGTAAAATGGTTGTATATCTATATAGCTCAATTGCCATAATTAGTGTAAATTTCCAGAGGTATGTAAAATATTAATTAGCCTAATCCGACTGCATTTATTTTTAAAAGGAGAAGCTAGTAAAATTAAGATGTAAAAGTTGGAAACTTCCTTGATTTCTTTTCCACAAGCTACTATTCAATGATTTAAAAGTTATTCCATCATGCTCCTTTAGTTTCATTCACCCTCCTACAGTTCTTTAGTAGGAGCTATTAAACAATCAAGATAAGATCTTCTTTCCAATTTCTGAGTCTTTTACTCTGTACTTAGAGCAAGATTAGAGCAACCAACAGCTGGATGAACAAAGAATTATCTCTGAATTAAGACCTCCTTCCATCAATGTCAATAAAATGAAAACATGTTACAATGTATTTAGGGCACATGTCATCAATTGACATTAACATAGATTGTTGAAACTGTTTGCTATAGATTAGCACATCTAATATCTTCTTTTGCACTTAGTTTTACACTTCTACAGCACTTTCTTTTCATGTAACACCTTCCAGGATCTGAACACTTCCAATGAAATATGAACAGGTAAGGTGGTGATTCAGAGTTCATTACCATACTCTTACATTCTTATTGCTGATGCTAAGCATTCTATTAACGGAAATCATAAATCAAAGTGGAGCCCATTTTGTCAGAATTAATCTGGAAGTACTCCTCTGCACTTATGGAAGTCACTCCAGATTTACAACCTTCTAACTGCTTAAAAGAATTTGGTCCATTATTTTTCCTCCTTTTGCTCTCCATTGCTGGTTTAATTGAATGGCTGTGGTTGTACTTTTGAAATTTTATGAGCTCTGTTGACCTTTCCAGACTGACTATCTTTCTTCACCTCAAGCAATATTGACTAGGCTCATACTATTCATGCTCCACAAGGATTAGTCTGTGACTCTGCCAGGTTCCTGGCATGAGTCAATAAAAAAAATCTGATTGTCACGAAAGAGTTCCAACTTCATCTTGTATCAAAATAATTACTTCCTTTTTATTTTCGTTCACTGTGTTAGTTACACCTTTCCTGCTATGTGTATAAAAAAGATGAAGTTACAAGAAGGTGTTTTATGATACTTTGCTCAGCTAGGTCAAAGAACCAAAACAACTGTTAATAAATACATTTAAATGCAACACTGCGAGTTAAACTTACTTTTTATTAAATCATATGCCTTATCACTCCTTCTTGGATCACTGCCATGTTGTGGCGAAGGGACTTACATGACTCAGTAATAGTATGAGCTATGTCGTGCAGGGTCACTCAAGATGGACAGATCATAGTTCTGACAAAACGTGATCCACTGGAAAAGGAAATGTCAGCCTACTTGAGTATCCTTGTCAAGAAAACTTCAAGGACAGTTTTGAAAAAAAAAGTTATGATGCCAGAAGATGAGCCTCTTAGGTTGGAAGGC
>JANHFO010006427.1:16070-26682 GCA_032468095.1 Pareas carinatus | reverse complement strand
TGCCACCACAGCTCTTCAATAATCCGAAGGAACTCTGCTGACCATGAAGCTCACTGAGTGGTCTTGGAAAACCTACTGTATTATCCCTCATTCTAATCCCCTTCACAAGAGGCCTTGTGAGTGTGACATAACATGACATGACATAGCATAACATAGCATAACATGTCAATTTGGTGTGGAAGGATGGGAGCAAAAAGGGAGTTATTTTTTGCATTTAAAAAGACATACATTACATCTAGAAATATTTCAATTTCTGAAAATATATATACTATGGAAGTAATACCTAACAGGTTCAAGGCAGATTCCCTTCTGCCTACCTTTTCAGTACAAACACATAGGTCATTTCTCCTTTACCTTGAATATACTCAATCTGACCTTGGTTTCTAGGACTATAGAATTCTTCTCTATCTAATTTATCTTTGTTTAATTAAGGAGATATGCTTATTTAATTAAGTGCTTCTTAATAATGAGAACTTCAATCTCATTATTTTTTCATCATGGAAAGAAGCATTAAATAATGCTTGTCTCTGTATTTAGTAGGCGGCTATCTATTTTTCAGGAAGATTTATTTTATGACGCCTCTTATCAGTAATAAATTTCCTTTTCACTCTCCATTCCCCATCTCAAAATTCATAAATGTGGGATACACTTGCTCAAGGATAGACATGTTGGAATCGTGCCTTCAGATGGCAAAGCTATTAGCCATCACTTTTTTAAAAAAAATGACAGCTATTTAAATCTCAGCTTGTCTTGTTTAATGCTAATCAGTGTATACTCTCCTGCATCTGAAACAATTATTAGGTTTTATTAACTGTTTTGTCGTGGGTAAGGAGACATGGACTCGCTGCTGAACTGAACCTTTTATTAACAGAATTAAACCGAGATGACAGCACACACTTGGTGTCCCTTTATTTATAGCCAAAAACAGGTCGGGTTTGAATTTCCCAGATTGGCGCTGCCCGGCCAATCAGCGCTCGGAGCCCCTGTGCCGCTTCCTGCTGATTGGCCCCGCACGCTCAATCCGGCTGGCCAATGGCGGCTGTTGCATTTGTTCATTCAGCCGTACCAAGTGCAACATCAAACATAACATTTAATTTTGTTTAAATGTGAGCAAGGGATTAGAGTATTGCTACTAACCTTGCAGTTATACTGTAGTTTTCAAGAGTTTGGTAGATAACCTGCATTAGCAACCACGGTACATGAGGTTAATCGTGATATAGAAAGAGAAATAATAGACTGTCTCCAATTCAGAGATTCCTGATCGTTCAACAATTAGAAACCTATAACTTTAGGAGAATGATGAAACCTGTTCTCTTGGGGATGGCATTGTCTTCTCTTCTCTTGGGAGTAAAAGGAAGGGGAGTGTTATGGACTGTGCTCTTCTATGAGGTTCATGTACAGTAAAAACATTATGCTCTACTTTCTTTTCTACCTTTCATTTCCCCCTTCACTTTCCCACTCACATCCCTCCTGAACAGAATGTGCATATCATAGACCACATGACCATTGAATTCTATGAGGTATAGTTCCAACACATCTGTAGATTGAAAGACTTTAATGGGCATTATTTGCACCTGACTGATTTGTTAATCAGATTGTTTATATGTGATACAACTAGACGATTAATGCCAGAGACGAAAATACAACGGATCTAAGCTATCCAGGTGAGCACCCAGAAATGCCTACAGATGAAGGATACCCACTTTCCCTTTTATTTTATTGTCATCAGTCAAAGGGGATGGAGAAAAGGAACACTTCATCTTACAGTTGATTTTAAGTGATTTTCGTCACCCTGAGTGATGCATAAACACCAGAAGGTCAAGACTTGAATTTTTTAAAATGAATAATTACATAAATCTGAACACATTAATTAGGCTAGCACAGCTTGCATGGACTGCAGAGTCTGAGAAAAAATATCTTCCTCCTCTTCTGTCTATCTTCTCTCTTTAGAAACATAGCAAAGTTATCAGAGAATTCATCTTCAAAGAAATTGATTCCTTCCATAACTGCTCCTAGTGCCAAACTTTGATTCTACCAAAATTTTATATAAATATGACAGATCTGTTTGAGAAAATCCAGCAGGGAGACAGACTTTATCTGATAAGTGACATTGTAATCCTATCTGTGAAAATTAATGTAATTGCTACTCTCCGCTACTGCCAGAAACCCAAGTCTAGCAGAGCGAGATGGTTCAGATGATATAGCAGTAAATTTGCATGGCTAAAAGCAGTAAAGGTGAAGAAGACTTGGGCAAAATTCTAATTTCTATGAGCAGAACAGCACATGTCTTTTCTGTATCAGCTTTATGTGTTTATTCATAGTCCATTTCTGCCTTCTTGCAGTGATTTGCATATACATTTGTATCTAAGCATTTGAATATGTATTTTTAAATATACTTTCTTACAGATTTTGTTATTTTGTTAAAGTATTCATTTTTAAAATTACATCTGTGATAATGTGCATCTTATGAACATTTAGGGGTTTTAACAAAAGCAAAAAAAAATGCCACTATGGATAGCAAAATAAAGAAATATAAAACCCAAAGTATAACTAAAATTCAGCCTGTGCATCTTTAGCCAGGATTAACTTGCTTCACTTCAAAATATGGATGAAGCCAAATCCCTGAGTATAGGTAGTCCTCAGCTTACGGCCACAATTGAGCCCAAAATTTATGTTGCTAAGTGAGAACTTTGTTAAATGAATTTTGTCCCATTTTATGACTTTTTCTGTCACATTTGTTAAGTGAACCACTGCAGTTGAAATCCAAATCTTACAACTGCTGTTGCTTAGAGACAAGGTGATGCTGCAGGCCCTCTTTGTTGATTATGCCAGTACTCAACCAGGATATACTCACCTGAGTTGTGGTTTGGGATCTGATTTTATATACTGCATTTTGGGAATGAAGCTAAGATCTGGGATATATATTCTGGAAAATATCATCTTCAAATATATGGTTCCAGGATATATGTCATATTATTAAAATTCTTACTGATAATAGCAATATATTCACTGCCAAGAGATATCTCTATTTTCAGATTGAAAAAAACTGATGCCTCCTGCATTCTAGAATTTTAATACCTACATATAACATTTGGTATTATGCTGCTGATGCTACTTCCACTGCACTGCTCAAGAATTGTAGCAGCTATGGAAGCTCATGCTGTGATACCACAAATGATTTTGCCAGAAATTGGGGAAGGGATTGCTGTTACAGGGAGATACTTCACTTGGACTCCTAAGCTGACATTACTTTTCATCAGCTTGAGAAATGCTTTAATAACTTCTCCATGGAAAAATATCTTTCTAATATATGTCCTTGATCTATCCCAATACTACATAAAACAGGTGGATGGATGACTCACTGCTTGAAGTTCCTTGAGTATGATCTTTCTGTAAGGTCCAGAACCCTTAAATATTATGCTGCCAAATTTTGGTAGCACATAGCTAACCAAGAATGCTAGGATTCCCTGATTTGTTTTCTGGAGACAAAACAGAGATAAAATTTGTGGGTAAGCTTTTGTTTAGAAACTATACATTGTAATGTGTTGTGCTGTACACATTCACTGCCATTTTAATTTTATTTTTAAAGGGTGACCTTTATAGGATTGTCCATCTTTGGCAAAGCTATCTAACCGTTGAATTGTTTGAGGAGGAAATTTTGAGAAACAACATGCTCTTTTCAGGTAGTCTATTCCTTAGTCTTCCTAATCAGAGACAAAAAGTATCTCACAGATTTCCATGTCTAGTAAATCTGGATAGTCCATGTTAACATTCAATGCATATTTGCTCTTTGAAAGCCTATCAGTTTATAATCAACATTTGCCAAGATATTTTTCTAATTAATTAATGTTGCCAGGAGGTTAAAGGCCTGAAACTAAAGGGTTTGTAATTTCAGACTTTAGGGAAATAATTCTTTGGGAGGGTGGAAAAAAGAAATGGCAAAGGTCAATACTTTGGGGCAATCTCTATGAGAAATGCAAATAACCGGGATTGGCTTCTTTACATTTCAAAGGATACTTTTAAAAGCTGCTTTCTGAAATATATATATATAGAGAGATGCCTAGCTGCATACAAAGTCATACTTCATTGTGTTTACTTTTCTCTTTTGATGCAAATACAGGAAGGTATAGACAAGCCATGACCTCTAGGATCCTGGTTTCAAGAAATATTTTCTTACTTAAACAAAGAAACAGGTTTTGCCTACAGGTAGGCAAAAAGGCAATATAGTGGGGGTAATTTCTGACTTTCTGTTATATTCCCTGTTGACTTTCCCTGTAGGAAGCTAGCAAGGAGCATTACAACTGATGATCATGTGACCACAGCGGGCAGCAGCAGCAGCATTAAAATGGCTACAACTTTGCCAGATTTCAATCCCATAAGACTCATGGAACTGTAAATTAGCCCATTTGAGGTACTTCAAAAATTATTGCCCTCTGATGCACCTTTTCATCCAATTGAAGGTTACAAACAATCAAACAGACACATATTTGAGTAGCATATAGATAAATACAAGGACACCAACACAGAGACTTCAATTGCAATACCAACTTTTTCAGTGCATCCTCAGAAATCATGAGTTCCAGTAATTCTCCAGAATGAGTCTTATCTTTTCAGAATCACAGACATTTACTGATGTTTTAGGTATTATTCTATGTTATTAGAATTAAGAAAATTTACTGATACTAATTAAGTATAACTCTTTATTACATTTGTTTTCATTAACAATTTTCTTCCTCCCTCCCTCTCTCTCTGCATTGTGAAATAATTTGAAATTAGTATGCTAGGTAATGTAATGTCATAAGTAAATAAAGCAGGATCTTCTAAAGTTGCACAGTTTTATACTTTGTTTTCTTATCATTGATGCTCACAACAAATCTTTGAAATGTGTTTATCAATTAATTTTGTATGATTTCAGGGGACTGCTATGAAATATATTGGCACAGATAGAGTATTCTTCAGAGACATCATTTTAATTGTCCTTATTTAGCAAAGAAATAACAGAGTATCCCATTTTCAATTCTTTTTTGCTTTATTTTCATTTTATTTTTAATTTCAAAGTAATACTTGTAATTTTCTCTAAATGAGCTTTTTAAAATTAGATGCAATTTGTACTTTTGGGATAGGTTATCATCTGTTGGTTCCAGAGAGATTCATTCATTCATTCATAATGAATAAAATCTACCCAAAGATAGCAGGATATCTCCAAATGGAGCTACTACAATATTATAGAATCTCTTTCTGGGTGGCGCAAGGAAGGAGGCAGTGAAAGGCTGACAAACTGTGGTAGACAGAATCCCTGTTGTGCGATAGAATTGAGTTCATTAAGTCTAGGAAGATTGTCTAGTATCTAGGATAGTTGTTTTGTCTGGGCATTTTACACCCCATTTCAGGAGGAAGAAGAGTTGAATTATTCCGTTTCTAACTGCTTATGAAATATGATGGAGTTACATCAAACTTTAATTCTTGATTGGGGATTTATTTTTTTGACTTAGAAATCTAAAAGCCTAATTTTTCTCTTTGAAAGTAAATATGACCTTCTAAAAATCTTTCTCTATAAATGTTGATGTCAGTATTGGATATTCAGTACAGATAATCCTCGATTTACGATCACAGTTGAGCTCAACGTTTCTGTTGTTGAGTGGATTTTGTCCCTTTCTACAACCTTTCTTGCCACAGTTCTTAAATGAATCACTGCAGTTAATAAGGTAGTAACTCAGTTGTTAAGTGAATCTGGTTTCCCTCATTGACATTGCTTGTCGGAAGGTCGCAAAAGGGGATCACATGTCTTTGGGACACGGCAACAGTCATAAATATGAACCAGCTGCCAAGCATCTGAATTTTGGGAATGCTGCAAAGATTGCAACTATGAAAAATGGACATAAGTCACATATTTCACTGCCATTGTAATTTTGAATGGTCACTAAACAAACTGTTGTAAGTCGAGGACAACCTGTAGCAGTTGATATTTGATGGTTGATAAAGAATTCTGTATTAAGCAGTCTGTGATCCTTGATATTTTGTTAATTGTGTTTAATATTAGACTGACAAAATAGTTGAATTCGCATAAGATAAGACACTTCAAACTGGCAAACAATTTTTTCATTAAGGGCCATTGAACTCGACTTCTGTTGTTATTTAAAGGTTCAGTGGGTCATTTAAGATAACTAGAGGAAAAATTTCGCAGTCGTGGTTATGCAAGTTGTTGGAATACCTGCACAGGTCTGAATTTTCTGTTTCCACTCATATGTAAGGGGGTCATCTAACACTTTCAGACGAATGTATAGTAGTTGCAAAAAAAGCATTTGTATTATTTAATTTCTGTGTTGCCATGTTGAGATACAGTTTGTCTAATTTGTTTCTGTCTATAGATGGTGAAATGTGAAGTTTGACAGCCCAAAATGTTGTCACTATCCAATGGTGCCCCTCATGGGCAACTATTTTTTTTTTACCACAGCTAATATTTGGTCTGCTAGAGTTGTTTAGGGCAAAGTTATAGGCGACATTTTCTGTGAATTTCCTATAGCCTCTCCATCCACATAATTAATTTTCTTTCTAACTTAGAAGGCTCTGTGTTTTGATCCATGAGGATAAACATATGGAACAGTTAAACAACGGGCGGAGTTTTGAGAAGAAAAATGGTATTAGTTAAGGCAAGTTAATTACCTCCTCCCAAATTCATTTTCTCAGGGACAAATAAATTGCCAGCTAGGACATAAAGCTTTTAGACACAAACAATGCAATTTAGACACCAAGATACAAGAACAGCAGTGAAAAGCTTGGGAGATAGCACCTAAGGCAAATAACATGTCAATAGTGATGTATATTCAAAGAACATAGCTTTTGTGTAGCTCAGTGAACTGTCTTTATAACACTGCCTTCATCAACATACATATTCAGTCGGCTAGTCTACTATACTGATCATAGATGTAACTAGTATTAATCTACAGTATATATAATCTATACTATACAGTTGCAACAACACCCTTTTGGAATTTGTTTTTGCTGATTCCAGTACTATAATAAAATATTGGTGTCTCAGTGAAAGAGATGTCTTATCCTTATTATTAAAGAATTTCCTGTGGTAATTTCTCCTACAATTTATTAGCAGTCTTAGTTTTGATCAATACTCACTCAGAGAGTTATTTTAATAGGATTATTCACATGGACACATACATGCATACACATAGAATAGCAAAGTGGCCATAAATAGACATCCACAATTGAGTCCAGAAGTATTAAATTAATTTTTTTGTTATCCTTGTCTAGATTAACCTTGCTGAGGGTACCAAATTGGGAAAGATCTAAATCACGCCTATGTTCATCAGATTCATGTTCATATCCAGTCTTCAATGGTATGAAGATTCCTCACTCATTGTCCTCATGATGTCACCTTTATCTCATTCCCAGTCCACTGCAGAAACATCATAGAGGTTGTGGATACAGGAAAAGTATGGAATGAAGCACTAAAATCTTAAACCTCCTTCTCTTCCCTTCCCTTTCCTTTCCTTTTTCTCTCTCTCTCTCTCTTTCTTTCTTTCTTTCTTTCTTTCTTTCTTTCTTTCTTTCTTTCTTTCTTTCTTTCTTTCTTTCTTTCTTTCTTTCTGTTCACACAGGGCAATCTATCTCTTTAGAATTGATAGTTGTATATTAAAATCTATCTTGGCATCTATTTATCTATCTTTCAACTCCATTAAATGGACCTCTCTCTTTCTTACACTTTTATGTATAGTCAATTGGAAAATGCCTGCCTGAGCCACTTCCAAATGTTATCAGGTTCTGGACTTGAAAAATGGTACAGTCCCTTTTGCCTAGGCAATAGACCCTACGAATCTGTCAAGATCATCCCTCTTTCTCTATCAATCCATCCACCCACTCAACTTCATTCATTCATTCAAGCCCTTTTAAAACACTCTGACTTTGCTTTTGGGCTGGAAGAAAAGGACTGAATGGCTGTGGAATTCATTTATTTATTGAATTTAGATGATTGCCCAACACATAAAACATGTCTCCAGGTAGCAAACAGCAATAAAACAGAATTAGAGGATCACCAGTAGCAGAATATCCAGAAAATAGACAGAGTACACTGACACTTCTCAGATTAACCAGATCTTCAAACGCAAGCAGGGTTGGGGGCCAGTAAAATCTCAGGTTTGTTCTTACATGCCTTAATAGGCCATTCTGGGGAAGAAAGTGATATCAAGGGATGCAGTCATTAGGAAACAAAATAGGAGATAAAATATAACCGAAAGGGGCGTGTTTCAGTTTGAATTAGCTTTATTGTTTTTCTGGTTTGTATTATATTGCTCCAGGCTTGTGGATGTTCCCTATTATTATTAATAAAGGCCCCTATTACAGCTCTAATTACCTTTGTTAGACATATAAGACAATTCTATCAATATTGTAAATATATCCTTTCTTCTTTGAAGCTGATCAAAGGCAATTGAAAATCATTGTGTGCATGCAAAAACTCATTTAGCCTCTCCATAGAAAGCCTGGAATTTGCATAGATGCCCATACACTGCATGTGACTTTCTGTCTGTGTATCTCTCTCATTGCTCTCACTCTGAATTTGACCTGTTCTCACAACTCTGATGCACACTTCCTCTGTCTTTTACTGGAGCCATTTTGGTCTACTTAGAAAGGTCAGTGAGGTTTTGAGTCAACAAGAATCCAGTATGGGCTTCTCTGACAAAATATGTTCTTGCTGTTGCAGCATAATTTCCAGAAGCGATATTTTTTTTCCATGATGTACAGCACTAGCCCAAAGAGATTGCAAGGACACAAAACAAAGACTCAAACTCAAAAGAGCATTTTGGAGTCATTAAAAAACAACAAACCCAAACATTGTTCATGATAACTTGATTGTATTTCATTGAGCAAGCAAATCCACCCAAAGCCCATTTTCCCTTTGAATGCTTCAGTTTGTATTTTAACTACTTGGAATGACCTCTAGTATGATAGAAATAATAATCACAAGGAAATGAGATGAGGAAGGGCGGTTATTACATTTTTAAGTGCCCAGAGAGCGATCAATTAAATACTCCAGAATTTATACAGATTTTTGATTGCTGCCAGCACATCTGCCTTATGACGGCATGAAGACTTCTCCCTGCTTCTTTGGATTTAAGCAAAGTGATTTTGATTTCTGATTAATAATAAATTAACATGACACTTAATGTCATGCTTTCAATGTACAATCCATCAAACTGAAGGACAGTTTTGATGGCTTTAGGGTTCCTTTCCCAGAAAAAAAATTGTTGGCAAAAGAGTGGAATCGCATGTCAGATCTATCGCGTTTGTAAGGTTTTTCACCTAGCAGCTTTATGGGCATTTCTGCTTAGCTGCTTGTTTCCTGGTCAGCTCCTGGCTTTTAAAAAAAATAAGCTGATGCAGAATTCCAATCCATATTGCTTTGGATTGGTAACTGTAGTAGGCTGGTGCTAACACTAGACTAGGACCCACACAAGACCTGACGTTTCTCTACTTCTAGTCCTCCCCAACTGCAAAGACGTTTTATTGAATGGCTGTAGTATGGACAGTTTTCCCTGTGCTTGCTATTTCCATTCAGGGATAGTTTCTGCTTACTGAATACTCATGTTTGTTCATCGGCTCCCTTCTCCAGTTTGCTTTTGTGATCCAGTTTCTGGCACTAGTGTCGTTTAGGTTAACTGCTGAAGAGCTTGATATTCTCCGGGGAGAAACGAACAGTGTAAAATGTTTGAATGATATCACAAATGGGAGAGAGTTGAGAGAGAGAGAAAAATAAAAACTTTGCAATATTTAAAAATTATATAATTGTAGAGTTGGAAGGAAGCACAAGGGTCATCTAATCCAAACCTCAGTGATAATGGAGAAACTTCCACTTAAATGATCTACAAGGTGGATGGCCAGCTTTTTAAAAAATCTCCAGAGAAGGAGATTTTAAGAGTCTTCACAGATAGACCGTGTGAATTGGCTAATTGTGAATTAGCATCATATTCATTTGAACACAAAATAACTGTTTAAGAGAGGTTGATTTTCAATTTAGCCTATTTGAATAGCAGAAAAGTAAGTTTACATGAAATCTGCTGGATTACTTGTCTTCAAAGATATCAAAATTTCTGTTTCATTTTAAAGAGTGTTGAAAAGTTAATTGAATTTCCATTTTATGTCTTAGTGACATTATAAGAAAAACTTCAGGACATATGTATTCTTAAGCTAATCTATACAGTACAAATCTATGTCACTCAGACATATTATGAACTTGAGTTCATAAGTCTGCAAACATAATTTAGTGATTGCCTCACAAATCTTCATTTTTAGGCCCCGTTATTTCTATAGATCAGAGATGATTCTATTTGATGTGTGTATATAAATGAACCATCCAATTTGCACTTCTAGTTGCAGACATCTCTGAATTATGCAGTGCAGTTTTAGACAGCCCTCGCCAACCTGCACTGTGTAAAGTGGCATATAGTATATGTATATTGTCAAAGACTGTGTCAGCCTGTTCTCACTCATAGACTTTTAGCATCCTGACATGTAGCTACTAAGAGACTCAAAACAGACTGTTCTAATTACCTGATTGGAAAAAGCAGAAGGAGGTAGCTTAGGAGGGAGGAGGGAGGAGGAG
>JANHFO010006426.1:315989-331309 GCA_032468095.1 Pareas carinatus | reverse complement strand
GGGGGGAGAGAGAGTGAGAGCAGAGGGGGGGAGAGAGAGTGAGAAGGGAGAGACAGTGAGAGGGGGATGGGGGGGGAAAGAGAGTTAGCGGGGAGAGAGGGGGGTAGAGAGAGTGAGAGGAGGAGAGACAGAGGGTGAGAGGAGAGAGAGAGTGCCTGGATTTGGGGAGACATTGCATTTCCGCTCCAGGCACTTCAAACAGCCCAAAACTGAGCCACAGCAATGCGTGGCCGGGTCAGCTAGTTGCCAATAAAGATACCAGAAAGAGTCCCTGCCTCGTTCTTCGAACCCGATCTACAGCTACTTCAAACACTACCAGTGCTTTTTTCCTATTGCATTTCTTCCCTTATCTTAGTTTCTATTTCCCTGTAAGATGAAATGTTTACACTTTGCACTGACCAGGAACAGAATGGGCCAACATGTGGTGGCCAACTCACTGTGGCCATCTTGCCATAGCCATCTCACTGCAACCATCTCACCATAGCCAACTTGTCGCAGCCAACTTGTCATGGGACAACTCGCTCTGGGTCAATCTATACGGGATAACTCAATGTGATAAATGTTATCCGCCACTGTTTCTTTGGCATTATTTTCATTGACCAAAATGAAAATTACGTAGAAGAAACAGTGGTGGATAACATTTATCACGTTGAGTTATCCCGCATGGATTGTCCCATGCCAAGTTGGCTGTGGGGAGTTGGCTGTGGCAAGATGGTCGCAGTGAGATGGCCACGTCAGATTGGTCATGGCAAGATGTCTGCACTGAGTTGGCCACATTATGTTGCCCTAGATGGGGAAATTCCACTTTAGGATTGTGTACTGAATATATATGTCTGTTCTACAGATACTTGAGTTCCCACCAACCTGCTGGTACATAACTGTGCTTCAGTATAATGTCTTGTCAAATTGCAGTTTCTTGTTGTCTGATAAACCAGAATAAGAAGTCATCTTTAACATAGCCTTTGACTCTGTTTAGTGCTAAAACACTTGATTTGACAAGCCATTGTTTTGCTCCTCTGCAGGGCTGCTACATCATCAAAATTTATGTAGTGAAAACATTGGGAACCTATAAGAGTCAGCATGATTTATTCAGTAGCTGGGAAGTATAAGTGGACAATTCACTCCATCCCAAAATTTATATGTGCAGTTGAAAATGTCAGCAATGGATTGAATTCAAAACTATGGCTTGATTTGACATTTGAATTGGTATCTTAGGACAGAGGCCCTTCAGATATTGCTATCTAAAAACTAGCATTCCATACTGAACAATGTGAATGGAGAGATGAATTTTATGAACATCTGGAAAGAAAAAAGACTATTTTGCATATGTAGAGCTATTAAACAAATATACCCTAAGGAATTCCAGCAAGTGGGCTCAAGGAAAAGAACCTTATCTGAATCATGAGATCCTGTGCACAGTCACTCATACCTTAGTCATCTCTTAGTTGGATTACTGCAAAGTGCTCTATATGGAGCTACCCTTGAAGAGTATTTGAAAGCTACAGCTGGTGCAGAATGCAGCAATCTGCACAGTTCTGGGTGCCCCTAGTTGGCACATGAACACAGCTATTGCGTAAGCTGCATTGGTTACCAATTTGCTTCTGAGTCCAATTCAAGGTGTTGGTTATTACCTTTAAAGCCCTATATGGCATGGGCCTGGGGTACCTGACCCAATGGGAGTAGCCTGCCCCACTCACTCCAGTGAAGAGGGCTGCTACAGACCACATATGCCAAGGAATTCCAGCGGGCAGGGTCAACAAGTAAAACCTTTTCCACTGTGGCTCCAAGCCTGTGGAACTTTTTACCACTGGACAGAAGAAATGCCCCCATCATTTTGGTATTCTGGAAACTGGCTTCGTTGGTTGGACTGATGCCCCAGTGCTTACCACTGGAGGTAACTGACAGGTTAAAAAGACCTTGTCCATCTCTTAGTTCTGGTTTCAGTTAGTTTTTAAAATCTTAATGTGTCTAGTTTTAATGTTTTAATATTTTAATTATGTTTCTACTTTTTTATAACTTGTAAGATCATGAGGATCACCTTATATAGGGGAGATGGAAGGCATAAATATTTAATAAATAAATATTCAAGTTATATATAATAATGCTAGGTGGGGATAATGTGATCTGTATCTGTTCATAAAATCTTTGCAGTTCTTTAGATCAAGATGCAGATTTAGTCTTATTTTGCCCACTCATCCCTCTATGATTTAATTTCCGGTGCAATTAACTTTATCATTGAGTAATGAAAGGCTACTACTGTAAAATAAAGTGTTCTTTAAAGATCAAGACATATTTTAACAAATCAAAACAAAATTATTTGCTTTATGGATCTTATAGGTCTGCCCATTCCCTAACATTTTAGCAAGTAATCCTAGTATTATGAATTTTCTATCACACATCTGGAACGCCATATAAAACTAGAAACCATTTGCTTATGCGATGTACTTATTTTCTAATCTAGTAAGCACATGACCAGACTGTTAATCTGGATAATCAAAATAGTTTATGATCTGAGCCATGAGGCATACTTAATGCAGACAATGTAATTATCAGTAATCCAATTTGGCAAGAAGAGTGAAGAATTAACAGGATTGCTAATCATATAAAGATCTGGCAGGAATTTAAGTGAAATATAGTGCATTCAAAAATGATAAAAAATTACTGGATGCTTCAAAAGTCTATATGCAATACTCAGCATAAATGAGTAGACCCCCTTTGAAAACTAAGATTTCAATCAATATCTCAATGAACACAACACTTTTCAAAATTGTGACAAAAGTGAATTTTATAGAACATTTGTTTAGCTCATTACATGAAAGTAAGATGAATAATATAACTTAGATTACAAAATCTCCAGTTTTACGCAAATTAGTTGATGCCAAAATGAATACACTCCACAACAAAAACTACTGCATCTAGTATTTTGTATGACCTCCATGATTTATAAGGAAAGTACAAAGTCTTCTAGGCACGGAATTAACAAGTTGTGACATATTGCAAAATCTGTCTTTTTCCGTTCTTCAAGAATGTCCTTCTTTTAGAGCCTGAATGCTGAATGAGAATGATGCTCAACTGGTCTCTTCAGACACCCATAGACATACTTGGCTACTGAAGGACTTTCACGCTATTCTTCTTCAGAAATGCAACATTGATCTTAGATGTTTGTTTTGGATCATTGCCATGTTGGGAAAGTATATGATGACCAAGGGCATGAAGTGATGGTAGCATCTTCTCTTTCAATATAGAGCAGTACATCTGTGAATTCATGATACCATCAATGAAATGCAGCTCTCAGATACCATTCTTACTCATGCAGCCCCACAGAAGGACACTGCCACCACCATGTTTCACAGTAGGCAGCATGTATTTTTCTTTGTACTCCTCACTTTTGCGACACCATACAGTTTTTAATCCATCAGTTCCAAAAGCATTTATTTTGGTCTCATCACTCCAGAGTACAGTGTCCCAGTAGTCTTCTTTTTCAGCATGGGCCCTGGCAAATTCTAGGTGAGCTTTTTTGTGCATGGAGGAGAGACTTCCTTTGTGGATGACACTCATGCATGCCATTGGTCTGCAGTGTACACTGTATTGTGTCACAGGAAACAGTCACCCCAGTTTGTTTTTCTACTTTTGCTAACTGAAGTGAACTTTCATAGTGATTTTCTTCAACCCTTTTCATCAGAAGACGCTCCTGTCGGGGTGTTAACTTCAGTGGACCACCTGATATCTCTGTGAGATGGTTAATGTTGTATACTTGGTTTTTTAGGCATTGAAGAGTCGGGTTGTGAAGAGAAAAGCAGGTTTATTGCAGACAAGCAAGGGCATATCATACAGCAAGCATGAACACGTACAAAGCCAACAATATTGCTGCGCAACAGACTTATATACAGAATGGCCTCTAGGAGGCAGCCAGTAGGCAATTAGACATTTTCCTGCACAAGTAACCCCTGTAGACTGGCAGTCTGAGCCTGCTCAGACTTCAACTACTTAAGTGCAATGACTAAGCAGAACAACTTTAAGCTTAATACATTACAGTTCCATCTTTGTTGCATTTTTGTATTACTTTTGATACAGTATTCTGACTGATAAGTAAACCTTTGCTGATGTTCTTGTAGCCTTCACCGTTCTTGTGTAAATAAATT
The DNA here is from genome assembly GCA_032468095.1 of Pareas carinatus. Taxonomy (NCBI): domain Eukaryota; kingdom Metazoa; phylum Chordata; class Lepidosauria; order Squamata; family Pareidae; genus Pareas; species Pareas carinatus. The sequence continues at coordinate 327,167 of JANHFO010006426.1, read as the reverse complement.
ATTTTCTTTCTTTGTTAAGTAATGCCCTTTTATGATCAACTGTCTGCTGTATACCTGTTTAATGAATCATTAGACTCACCTGTAGTTGAATTCTTGTTAATTAGGATTTTGTTGTCTAACATGTAACTTTGCTCCTAAGGCTTGGACCACGCTGTTACTAAAATCATATTTTCTGCAATTGAGTCTGGAGCACTTCACTTTGAATTTGTATCTGTTGTTAGCCCATGAATTATTGAAGTTGAAACTGAAGTATTCATTCATAGGTAGAACATTGTAACAATTTTGTGTACTAAACTTAGATCAGACCTTAGGCGGCGTAGCTCTAAGCTTTCTAGGTCTAGAATTTCAAGTCTGGTGGCATAAGGTACTCTATTGCGGGCTAAGGAATGGAGTACTCTTTTTGTAAAATATTTCTGAACTTGTTCAATTGTATTGATATCAGTTAAACAATATGGGTTCTACGCTGATGAGCTGTATTTGAGAAATAGTCTGGCGAAGATTTTATATGCCCTGGTTTGCAGTTCAATATTACCAGAAAAGAAGCTTTGCAAAATTAGATTAACAACTCTTAATGCTTTTTTGGCAATGCTGTTACAGTGTGCTCTGAGGCTTAGACCTTTTGAGATAAGTACTCCTAGGTCCTTGACAGTGAGTGAGGGTTGTCTTCGAGGTTGTATCCACCTAGCTTGCATTTAGTGTTCCGATTCATTTTACCAATGTGTAAGACAGAGCATTTTTTGGTTGAGATGGGAAGTTACCGTTTGTTCGACCATTCAGACACATAGTCAAGGTCATATTGTAAGGCACTAGTGTTGTCTGTGGTGTTAAATATGCTCTATACAATCTATGTACTTTATTGGTTGATGGAAACAGGATTTTAAGCACAATATTTTTATTTTCCAGAGTGGATATGCACTATACATGCAAAAGTGAATACCTGTTGAAAGGAACAGGATAGCAGAGTTGGTGGCATTAATTTTTTCATGAAAGTATTTTCACACTGAATCCTTTGGCAAACCAGAAAAATTACAATTGGACATTTTCTGAAGTAAAAGTGTTGCAGTTTGTATGCTGAAAAAAAGGGCTGACATAATTTTTTTTAAGTGATTATTGGCCACTAAAGGCAATTGTTCAGTTTATATAGAAAATTAATATATGTAGAATCATTCTTAGAGAATCCTATATTTAATTAGAAGTTTCTGGGAATAAGTACTGAAATTACCTACAAATTATCTTGGAAATTCTTGAATTTGTAATTTGTAACAAGCTTTACACTCATTGTAGAAAACATACTTTATTGTTCTGATGTTAAGTAAATGTTTTATCTTGAAATAATGGATTTTACTCACTTGTGAACCCCTTAGATAGAGTGGTTTAATAATGACTAAGCTACAATTCACTTTGTAATCATTACTCCATAGTGCTTAGAAATCTAGTGATTCAGTCTGGACCCAAACTACTAATCATGATCTTAGAGTTACTCAAAATTCTAACTGCCGATTTTCCATTTCAGAATGAAATATCTTTAAAAAAAAATAGATAGTTATCGCCATACTGCACAACTGAACTACAGTTTATGGTACTTGAGAGGAAGTGTGAAAACTAATGAAAGTTAGGATGAATAAGAATATGTCACTAGTACACCCTAGTGGTGCCCAAAATAATTCAGATATGAAATGACCCATTTTGAATTTGAAATAGTCATTCCAACATCAGCTAAAGTGTTTTGACACTGACGTAGCTAAGAACCTGGACTGTCAGAAGCTCAGCATCAGAAAATGTTTTTGAGCTGGGTTCTGGGCTAAAATAACTATTTCTAAATCCATAGCACTTTGTACCATTTAGGTTCACCCCAGCATGCCATGGGATTATTTTAAAAAGTGGATTTTTTAACTGAAAGTGTTAAAAAAACTAATCTAAGAAAAGGAAACCATACTAGATGAGAAAAATGGACATCTTTTCTTACGTGATACCTACTTAGAAAAATATGTGTGTCAATACCATTTTTATAAGCAACCTGATAAATGCATCTAGAATGAACTTTTTCTTTTCTTTTTCTACACACAAAGAAAAAAGGATTTCTGCAGAAAGCCTGATCAGTGCCGAAGCCATTATTTGTGAAGATATTTCATGAAGGGGTAAGCCTTTGGAAAAACATCACTTGAGAAAAGCATTCAAGAGCTTCTACAGTCCTAATCTTAGGGTTGACTCTTTAATTGTAAATTGAAAAAGAAATTAAATTCGTTTTACCCATTATGCTTGATCCTATGTAAGTACAATGAACACACTCAGATTTCTCACACTGGCATAGAAGATAAGAACTGCTGCTTTGAGATTGCCTGTTGGAACTTGCTCTTCGCTCTTTATTACATGTCTGTTGACAAGAGTTATTTTTATGGTTCAATCACACATCATTAGACAGAATTACATGATTATGAATAAAGATTATTTCTTCCAAGGGCCATTAGTGGTCATGAGGGAAAGGCCACTGTGGTCACAGGTTACTATGGAAGAATCTGAAATACTGGAAAGAAATCTTTCTACCCTTCTCCCAACTTCAGACATAATTTACATCATTTTCTAGACTTTGCAGAAAGGCTTTTGAACAACAAAAACCCATACCGCAATCAGGGTCTTGAAGACCCAGTATTAAATGTGAGATGTATACATCTAAGTTGATGCCTCTCACTATCAGCAACTTTTAAGATGTGTGGGCTTCAACTCCCAGAATTCTCTTTGCTGACTTGGTAATTCTGGGAACTGAAACCCAAATATCTAAATGTTATTTAGACTGAGAAACACTGAAATAAGTTGTTTCATTTCAAGTTTTAATGCTTAGCTTGCATCTTTCCTGAAATATTTTTTCAAATTCACATTTTTCATTTATCAGATTCCATTCTGCACATTCTTCTTGCAAGACCTCATCTGAAAATTAGCTTCAGAAGAAATTAGTAATAATAATATTAACAGTAATAGTAGTATCATCATCACCATCATTCTTATAACAATGTAAGTGCTTGCATTCCTATAAGGCATGGAGTTAAGAGCATTGTCCAGAAAAACAAATACTATAAATCCACAAAAACACAGACATCGAATACCCGTTTCTGTAACAGCACTATTGTTCTTCCTTTTACATACAAAAGCATTTTTAGATAATCTGAAATTCAGGATGGTCACTTTTAGTCCCATTAATTTCACAAGTATACATCAGTATGAGAAATCAATTGCTGCCAACTGGAAAAGCAATTCAAAATATGGTACTTACTATTGACAACTAACTATATGAAATATGTGACTTGTGTACTTTAAGCTTAACCATATGCCATATTTTTCAGCTCCAAATAGTGAATAAAAAGCATCTGGTAAATGAGCACAATCTAGTATAGCAATTTGATAAAGAAATTGCACATTTCAAAACAGATACTATACTGAAAAGCAGTAACACATCTTACTATCCTCATTCTTATTTTAGAATCAGCAGATCCATGCAAATAACAAATAACCTTACATTTATGAACAGAACATTTTTAAAAAAACGATGGCATCAATGCTTATTCCACATAGGAGCTGCAATTGGCCCCTGTGGAGACCTTTCAACAACAACAAACTCATCAGGGTTGCCAAATGCTTGATAGTGGATTAATAAATCCTGAATAGCACGTTCTTCAATCTGAAATGAGAAGGGTGGAAAGGAAAGGAGAAACTCTTAGGAATCTGGAAAAAACTGGAATAAGAACAAATGCTCACAGGAGGAAGCATACATGGCAGTCACTAGATCTTTCATATATACTGAAATGTTTAATGGGATAAATCACAGCTTATTACTTTCAATTACAGATTCTGAATTCCACAGTTAAAGAGCAAATAATCAAACACAAGAAGGGAAGCAACCATCAATTATAACTAGCTATGCTACTGAAATCATGACAATTTAGTATAATCTAGATATGAAATGCTTAAACTGAAGTTTAAATAAATGTACAGCAGCCTAACACCTTAAGAATATTATGGCATTTTTTAGAAACATTACTAAGGTTCCTTGGAACCTTAAAAAATGAAGAAATAAAAAGAATGCAAGAAACAGAATTATGCACAATTCTGACTTTTATTACTTTTTACCTGGATCAAAGATAAAGGTTTTTCTCTACTTCGTATAAGAGCAGCTTCTTGCTGAAGTTCTTCTTCTACAATTTCTGCAAATGTGATAGGCAATGCTGCCACTGAGTTTCTTAAGGGTGATGCTAACCAAGGACTGTAAGATAAGTTACAAATACAAAGAATCACTATTTTAGAACATATGCTTGTGTACATACTGTATATATTTGCACTATAAATTTAATTTACTTCTGATTTTCTGATGATGCTGGTTCACAAGAATGTTCACTTTCTGCTCCAAGAGCAATGGTATTTGTGTCCCTGCCGACAAAAATTAGTACAAGAATTTTTAGAGCGCCATGGTGGCACAGTGGTTAGAATGCAGTATTGCAGGCTAATTCTGTTGACTGCCAGCAGTTCATTCCTGACCGGTTCAAGGTTGACTCAGCCTTCCATCCTTCCGCAGTCAGTAAGACGAGGACCCAGATCGTTGGCGGCAATATGCTGACTCTGTAAACCACTCAGACAGTGCTGTAAAGCACTATGGGGTGGTATATAAGTCTAAGTGCTATTGCTATTGTTATTCCTAATAACAAATGTTCTTTAGGGAACTAAAAGTCAGAACATAGAGCTCAAATAACCTGTATAAATGCAGCACTCTTCCACAAAGTAAATGGTATGACCACATAGCCATTATTCAGCAGGTACTAAAATGTTTCAATCAACACTTCTGTGAAGACATAAACAGTCATCACAGTATTGGGATTCACTAGTATAGAATATGAGTCAGAGGAATGGTATTTTAAGGAGAAACAATGGTTGAGTAAAATAGAACAGTATTTCAGCTCACTATGGTTGTTTTGACAGGACTGGGATTGGCTAACATTTATTCTGTTATGACAGAGTGACATATATACAGACTTTAAAAATAGACTGCACATCAGGGGGAAGAAATAATAGTCATTCCATTCATTTGCATTAAGTAAAATGTTTTGCAGTCCCAAAAGGATCTGTCAGTCATACTGCCTTATCCAGGGACAACGGGTGAAGTTTACAATGCAACCTCCTAATCTTCCTTTGATATGATGCCATCACCAGGTTTTGGGGGGAAGGAACAACAGGGACAGATAGCAGCAGAAGGCTAATTTTGAATCATTTCAGTGTGTTGGAGGTAAGAACAGTTTGCTTTCCATTTCTATCATTAAAACTTCTCAAAAAAAAGGGCTGATAGTGATCCAATTAAGAAAGACTTCAGCCTTTGGGACACTAGATCATGAATAGAAGGAAAGAATGCAGAAGACACCTCAGTAGCCTGCTGCTCTCGCCCTTCAGTTTTGAGAAAACAGAAGCCATGAAAAAATCATACTGAAATTTGACTATTTTGTCACAGAATTTTGACAGCATAATCTCAAGATTCTGGAGAGCCACTGAATGGTCACCGCATCTTGCAGAATGTACACCAAAATAAATAAAATACTTCTTTACTGACTTTTTTATCTTTGGGTGTATCTTTAGTGTTTCTCAGAAAAGTATTTTATCAGAAATGGAAACACAATTTAAAGCTCTCTTACCTCAAACATTTTTGAGCCGATACATTCTCCATCTCTTTAGCACAACTGGCACCAACTACTTTTTTCTCTTCTAACAGGAGATCTCGGAATGATTTTGGCAAAGCAGAATGCAATGCAGAAGCCCTAAAGTGAAATAAACCAAATCTCAACATATTAAGTACACCTCTTTTTTTCTCACTATTAACTAAGTACTCAGGAATACTTTATTTACTAATATTAGTATTAGTACTATTTACTAATTATTGGTATTATAATTATTATAAGTATTAGTATTAGTGCTATTTACTAATACAAAAACATAAACAAGCTAAGCCTATGATATTTATTTTACATGGAAACTTTAAAGACAAAGGTAATTACAGTTAACCCAATGAACTATGGGTATACATGAGTCTACAAAGAACCCTATAAACTTTTTAACTAAAGATTTTGTATTTCCTTTGAACATAGTCATGCTCTTTGTACAGAACGTGACCAATAGTGATTCTTCATGGGCTACAGTAGGTTCTTTTCCTACCTTGAGATGCCAATCAAAAATTTACATTCAAATCAATACTCTAGTATTGAATGATTGTCCTTCTCATAGATGAACCTGAAGCAAAACTGAAATGACCCCAATAGCCAATAACCTAACAAAAATAAGATTCATACCACACAATCGCTGGTTTGGTAGTTTTGGGAGCCGTAGATAGCACAACTGAATCGGGCACAATCTCTGAGTTATTATCCTTAGCAGCCAGAGCCATCAGTTTCTTTTGCTTCTGAGAAAGTTTATTTCCATGAGAAGTGGCTCTACTAAAATTAGATACAGAAATGTAAAATTACTTTCCTGAAGTTTATCAAACAGATTGTAAGAAAAGACTGTCAGTCACAAAACTAATGGATTATATGTTGTGAACTTACAAAACTATTTGCCACTGGTATTTAAATTTATAATTAGAATAATAGCAGTTTTAAAAAGAAGCATTGTCAACCTGTGATCATGCATTCAAGTATATAATGACTCATGTTTGCAGGACAATACAAGTTCTGCACTACTGATACTAATTTTTAATCCAAAACTGAAACTTCAGAAACATTGTTTCTAGCAGTTATTTTTTTTAAAAAAAAGATACACAAATTAGGACTTTAATATTCATCGATAAAGTTGATTGCATTGTACCCTTTTTACTAACCATGAATTTATTTTTGGCATGCTTTCACATTTCTGTAGATTTTCTTCACTTTCCATAATAGTTCTTAAATCAACAGCAGGAGGACTGGCAGGACTGAATAAAAAACAAATACAAGTTGTTCACTTTTTAAGATATCCATTTTTACTTACATTCCAGTTGCCAAACACCACTGTAGCCTTCTATATGTAACCGGATGTATAATTTATGTCTACTTCCTCAATTATGGCAAACCTCAAATAGAATGTTTTCGAATGAACGTTTTATTTATACATATTTTTCAGGAAACACACACACCAAGGATACTTTTAGGTCCACTGACAATACTGAGTAAAATATTTAAGATAGAATTTTAGGTAAGATGTATGGTTATTTTTCTTTTGAAGCCTATCATGAATTAATTACTGCAGATGGAAAACTGAAACTGCAACCAAATATAATTAGGCTTGCAAGAGTTCTCACCAAAAGGCAGAAATTAGCAGCCTAAGCAAAAATACATTGTTTTGAGCAGATTGACCACAAACTAGCAACAAAGTCAGGTGATTTGATTTTTCAAAAATCATTTTTATGAAGGCCCTGCACTTTAATGGGAAGTTCACATTCTGCAGACAGAGGAACAATCTTGCAAATGGACAGAATTTGACAAAGGCAGAAACGCAGAGAAAATGTATACCTAAAAGAGCTGGCAACCCAGTTGGAAGGACTCACATAGGTGCTTTTGTTACTTGGAATACTCTGTGGAAGAGAAGGTTTTTGCAGTGACGATCGATGACAGACTTTTATCTCTTTGTAGGCAGGAGAAACAAATGTATTTGAAATACTCATTTTCTCTTTCACCTGTAGTCAAAATGTATTGCCATTACATTGTTGTAAAAAAAGAAACTTATGAACTTTTCAGATAACAAGGTCCAATCTATTTTGGCTGAAGTCTGCAAAGGCAACTGCTCCCTGTCTTTATCTCTTTAAAAGCTCTCTTTAATAGACCTGTAGTGGCACAGTGGTTGGAGTGCAGTACTGCATTCTACTTCTGTTAACAGTTGGCTGCCAGTAAGTTCAGCAGTTCGAGTCCCACTAGCTCAAGGTTGGCTCAGCCTTCCATCCTTCAGAGGTCAGTCAAATGAGGACCCAGATTATTGGGGGCAATAGGCTGATTTCTATAAACCACTTAGAGAGGGTTGTAAAGCACTGTGAAGCAGTACATAGATATAACTGCTATTGCTGCTAAAAGCTAGTTCTTGTGTCACATTGTAGTACTTTTAGCATTCTTCATCTTTGGGAAATCATCTGGACAATACTCTACTGACTTTTGTGTCACTTTTTCAACTGATTTTTATTTATCTATTTAAATAATTTATATGGCTACCAATCTCACAACAGTGATTTTGGGAAGCATCTGAGAATTAAAGCATGAACCACAGCAATTTAATGATTTCCTTCCCCACAAAGTTTGGAGACGACGGCTGTTTTGCCATGATGTGCCCACATTTCAATCACTTAGCTGCATAACTTTGGGCATATGTTACAAGTCCTTTTTTTTTTCAGCACCTTCACAATTTCAACGGTTGCTGAATGAATAGTCATAAATCAAGGACTACCTGTAAATCTTTCTGCACTAAACAAAACACCAATTTTATGTGGTATAATATTTTGCGGATCACAAAGCCACAATCTATAGTAGAGGGTTAACATCTGCAAAAATTCAGGAAACAGACCCACATAAATAAAATACAGATAAACCACCAAAGTCCAATCGACAGACATGGCACTTTAGATAAGGAAGGTTTTCCCCTTAGTCATTTAACCAATGGGTATGGTTATTCTGTCTCTAAAAGGCTTATTCACGTTTATGCTGTACTTAATATATAAGTATTAAGATAAAACAATCAGCAAACACAAACCTCAATTTTATCTGTAGGGAGACCTGCTGTGAAATCAGGAGACAGCAAATCTCTGGGACTGTTCACTCCCACAGAACTGCCTTCAGAATCAGATGTCAGCATTTCAGGGAGGGATTCAACAGAATTAGCTTTATCTAGTTTCAATATTCCTGCATGAACTGGAGAAAAAAAATACACAATTACCTTGAGGCAAATCAGTAATGCCCAAGGGAGCAAAATTATCGATACTGCATCCTGGCACCTGGAGAATGGATCGCTACGCTGTACAACAGTCTCAGAAATGTTTGGATTCAATTTCTAGAATTCCCTTTGTCAGCTAGGGATTGAAAACCATAGATCAAGAGATCCAGAAAGACTGCTCCAGTAATTAAGACTCCCTGCTTGAGTTCATAGAGAAAAGGTTTAACTAATCCTTTGCCCCAAATCCTCTGTTTCAAGCATGCAGCCTTCAACATCTGCTCTTTTATGCACAATTCTCCAGATTCCCATTGCTTCACATTACTCAATTCTGGGGAATAAGGTGGCAAAAGAGACAGTTCTCCTCAGAAGCTTCCAGAAAGTCACTAAAATTCTTGCAGAATTAAAGCTATCAGAAGGTCTGGGATTGTGGATAATGTAATGTGAACAACGGGTTTTTTTTTTTGCTGCTGAGTTGGAATAGAAGAATGTGTGTCCTCTTAAATACAAATTATGCTATTTCAGTCATTTTGAGGAAACATTTTGAAACAGCATTGTTTCAAACATGGAATGATTTCAGAGTAGTTGAAACACCTGCTCCAAATTTTCAGTTCAGGATTGCAGGCCTCAGTGATGTATATTATTAGTAAGCTACCTGTATGGGGAAAAAACCCAGATATTTTCTTCTTAACAGAATAATTTATCATTTGGAAAATCTAACCACAATCTTCTTTTTAGTTTTTTATTTTTCTTTAGTAATAAGAGGATAGATGTTGGTTAGGATGGTCACAATCCATTTAATTTTCAAAACATAGCTCAGTATTGTTTTTACATATTCACCATTTTTACATATATTAGATTAAATAGCATTAATTTCACACAATTTGAAAATGTTACTTTGAAGCTACAACCAAAACAACATGAAGAAAAAAAAATCTGTTATGCTCAGAACTCTATACTTTTTCTCATGGGGAACTCTAAACTGCTAAGCTATTTAACTCAATGAAAATTAATTCTATGTGCCTGATACTGGAACAGCTGCTCTCTCTGAAATGCTATTACAGCCATTTTAATTAAGTAATCGCTATATAATCAAGGAAGTGTTTATTTTAAAAAAGGTCCCTTCTTAAAATATAAGTGTAGATTATACTCAGAAAGTGGTGGTTTTTTTAAAAAAGTCTTTACTGTTTTCAACAAGGGATAATTATGCTTATATTTGATGTAACAATGAAGTTCAATGAGGCCTGAAGTAGCCACCCACATTCACTTTGGATAGTGAGATGGGTAGCATATAAACTTAATAAATAAATAAAGTATTACTTCAAAGCGGTTTCCAGCTTAAGTTGGACCTCAAAGATTGAAAAGTTCTTTAGTTCAAATCTATATCCATCATTTCTTGAGCCTATATCATAGCAGTCTTTTCTTAATAAGCAAACATTATAACTAGGGTATTTATTCAGACTAGAAATAAACCAATGACCACATTTAAACATTAAGAGGAATGAAGTGTATTGACATCTAACATGGTTACTAAATCATATCATACAGTTCTTGAGTGTTTGGATATTTACATTTTCATTTTTTAGATGACTATATCATTCTGATTCTTTCTCTTTACTGAGGTATCTGCAAACTGCAGTCACCTCCCAGTATTGTGATCAACTTTACAAAGAAGAAACTTCAATGTTCAAACTCCACAAGACATTGTAGCATTTTTCATTTTACAATTTCATTTATACGATCTCCATGGACTAATAGCAGTAATGTTACAGGAAAAAAATAACTGCAGTTGTTGGATATGTATTAACTTGCTTCAGCAAAAAAAGACCACCAGTTTTTAAATTTTACTTCTTTGAATGAAAGTAAGGGCAAGACGTTAAAAAAAGTTAACATGAATCTTGCATCAAATAATTAAAGTCATGGCATCTTTTTCTGCTGCTCTAAAAACAATCGCCAGTTATCTGAAATTACCGTATTTCCCCGAAAATAAGACAGTCTTAATTTTTGCTCTCAAAGGAGCACTAGGTCTTATTTTGGGGAGGTGCCTTACTTTGGGGAAAACATGGTAGATCCTCCATCCCCAAATAACACTCCTCCCGGGCGGCTCCTTACCTGATTGAGCGGGGTGCAGAGAAATGGGGTGGGCTAAAAACTGCAGCGGTCCGAATTTGCGTGTTTGCAGCCAGCCGGGGGGCTCTGAATTCACACACTTGCAGCTGAGAAGTGCCGGCAAACGCGCAAATTCGGAGCCTCCCGGCTGGC
>JANHFO010006426.1:305185-315889 GCA_032468095.1 Pareas carinatus | reverse complement strand
TTTTGTTATGATTAAATAAGATTTAATGGTTTTGCTATAATTAAATAAGTTTTTTTAATTCTATTGTACTAAATAGGTGCCTTTTATATTAATAAAACAGCAGTTCTCTGATCATTATTTTACAAATGTATGTATCTTTTTAAAAAAATCATATTAATGATCTGTAGGATTTAAAATTATGAAATTTGGTTGTCCCTGAGCTATAAAAGGTTGGCGACCACTGGCTTAAAGAATACTACAGTGTTATAACAGTGTTCTATAATTAATGAATTCAGGAAGCAATACATAAAATACACAAACAACACATATGTAGCTGTCTTTATCAAAAAAGTATAAAATGACATTAACACATTTTTAAGTATATTATACAGACATAACATTATTCTTCATTGCCACAGAAATTTAATGCAATACTAAGAAGAAAATTAGCTGAACTAATCAACTTTTCTGCCAAGAGAAAAGCAACATTGGGGATGGCCAATCTTTTAAGGATGCACCAACTTCTATGCATCCATAAACAATATCAAGTACAGTAAAAATGAATTTACCAAAGTCTCACAATATTTGAGCTCTTTATAGGAACACCAAATGTACAAGCATGAATGCTGAAATGTCACAGCATTTCTAGACTTAAAGCTTTAATTGGGATATTCCAAAAGTTTCATAGAAATTACACACATCTTGGTTCCTATGTGATCCATGCTACCATCAATTGTGCTGCTCAACTGGTTATACTATTTTTAGAGCTGCACTGCTAATACTAAAATTACTTTATTTTACAAAACTGCTCACTCTGCCAAGATTGACTAGTGCATTTCATTTTATTTGGAACATGCCATAACTTTAATGAGACATGGGACTGCTATCAATGCCACTTATAATTCAAAATAAATTGGAAAGAGTATTTCAATTAAAAAATGGCTTCAAAACAAACCATATCACTTTAATAATCTACATTCATCCAGATACCTAGAAACAATTGACATTACATTTCATTTTCCAAGTTCTTTTAAATTGTAGTCTGTTTTAACTAATCAGTGTGAAACTCACCATTTTTCTGTAAGAGGTAGAAAGATCTTTCAAAACTTCGTCACTTAAAACATCCAGAACTCTATAACAAATACAAATGAAATGTGGTTCAGTAATAGTGTTATACCCTGCTGTATGCCAGTAGCAATCAATGAAAACTGAACATGCTGACTTCTGAATAATTTCAAATTCAGTGTCTTGAAGCATAAAGTATCCTGATAATAGACTTAAGTTCTAAAGTGACCAAAACTGAGAAAAGACATATTTTGAACTTGGAACAATAGAGCACCGTGAAATGGATGCTTTCTATTGGAGCAAAATTTGAAACAGGTGTTTTGTTTCACCTTCAAAATATACTTCTTGGAATGTGTATGTTCTGACATGAGATCAGAACCTGCAAATCGGCTGTTTTGACTTCAAAACTCTTCATACATAAAAACAGAATTGGTTAAATAGCAGCATTTAAAGAAAAAAAATATTGAAACCTGTTGAATATGTCAACTTGTGGGTGTTTTTATTAAATATATGGGCTATATTGTTGGTTAATATAATTCTGTTATTCCTATTTTTAGTATTTTGTCCTGTTTCAATTAAAAGGCAAAAGAAAACCTTGTCTCTATACAGTTTTATTTTGAGGTGTAGGCTTCATATTTCCAAATAGCTTTCCAAATAGGAGAGGGGGCTAAAGGATACATAATCATTCAGTAAGACATGTAGATCTCAAGCCCCTGATCTTACCGTGTTTCCAGTATGGCAGCCATGTTTAATACAATGAACTGCAAGCAGGACTGTTTGAGCTGTTCAGCATTATAGGTGGCTGAAAATTCCAGGAGCTCAGCAGCATTCTTTAAAGTCACTGAAATGTATAAATAGTGGTTATTTATTTGGAGAACATGACAGAGACAAATAAGATGAATATTTTTCACCTAGTGCCAATCATAGAGGATTCATACACCAAGAAAGGTCTAGAACCATATTCCAGCATATATATATGAATTAGAATTAAAATTTGATTTTTTTGGAAATTTGAATTAAATTTTTTTTGGAAAGTGACAAACTGTGGTTACAATCATAAGAAACATTCATAATCATAAAGTACATTCACCTTGTCATCATGTTATAAAGTGCAATCATGTCGCAAAACAGTTCATCATGTCACATTTCAAAACATTTGTGACATTTGTGACATTTGTCACAAATTCACAAGGTTCTAGGGAATTTTCTAAAATATATACTCAGATCACAGTGACAGCAAGAGTTCATGGATCATAGATTGAAAACTCTGGGTACCTGCACTTATTTTTTAAGAATGGGATTTGTTTTCCATGTTTAATAAACAATGTGACCCTGTGTTCACTATAATACAAACTTCTACATTATTTTAATAGAAAATGAAAGAACTATAATAACAGTCTGAAACAATGATTAACTCACATTTTTCTGTAATGGCTACTTCACAGATTTCTTTTAGCCGTAACATAAGCAGCTGGTCTGCCACCACAAGAACATTGCAGATAAATTCCACATTTTGGGATTCTGAAAATCAGTGAAAAGTTGTAACCTGAAATAACTGAACCAATATCATATCCTACCATTTGTAGTATATTAATTCACTTTACATCAAATGGTTTCAAATGCTTATATAGGAATAAGCAAGTTGTTTCCTAGAAATTACATTTTCCACAATGAATTACCTCCTTTCCCCTTCTGAAAACACGTGGTTTAAAAATGACTATTTGTAACAGTTGCCGTGGGGAATATAAAATGCTCATTTTAAATGAAGAGTTCCTCCCTCATGCAATCTTAACCTCATTTGCAGAGGAGTTTCATACCATAGTTTGGGACTGTCAATATTACTTTCCCCTTTACTCTCAATTTATACCAATGTCTATCTTTTTCCTAATCCCTTGCAACACAAATTTTCCCAAAGGATACTCAAACTTCCTATTAATTCTTAACACTACTCATTTTTATTCTAGTAATGCAACAGATGTTAATGCCCTTACCATTTACTGCAATAGCTTCATCTGTGTAAATATAATCGAGGACGACCTGCAGGATTTCAGATGGGAATGGCAACTCTAGAGATTCACATGATGCCTAAATGAAAAAGATTTTATACAGACATTTTGAGTGCAAGTCCGCTATATGATCTAGGACAATTTTGCCATAACAATTTTCTTTTTAAAAAAACCCCTTCATTAAAAGGCATATTCTGCTCACACAAAATAACTATTAATTTATTTATTTTATTTATTTATTTAGATTTATATACCGCCCTTCTCCCGAAGGACTCAGGGCGGTGTACAAAAACATAAAAATTTAACATTGAACTTTAAAAATGCCTTATCCTTAGTCTTATTTAGATGCTGTGGAGTAATCAGAGGTTTGTGCTGTGACAATTGAAACAAGATGTTTTCCATTTAAGATTTTACAGGTTTGTATTATGTTGAGTCATACTTTCGTTGAGTCACGAGAAAAGGTCTTACCCACTGCTGCCGATGCATTCCAATTTGTTAGAATGAAATTATCTTAAATTGCTTTAAAGACCCACTAATTTTGTAGTAGTGATCTGGCTCACAATTCCTCCTCCCCGTTTTTTTTATTTAATATTTTAAAAAATTCTGATAAAACTCATAACGGTCCAATTCAAATCTTATTTGGTTATTGAAAAATGACCAATAAAAATATTATTCCAGCTGCATCTTAATCTTTGCACAGTAGCATAAATGGTCAAGAAGTGATGGATGTGTGTGTAAAATCTTTTTGAACAAGAAACATGACTGTGATAATAAATTCTTGTTAATATTACTACCTTATTATAATACATTAGAAGTGCACTATTACTTTTTTCCTTTTAACTAATCTGTAAAAATAGTCTGAAATATTACGAATCCAACAAATTATTTCAACTGTGTAATAAACCAATCATATTACATTAAATCCTTTGATTACTATGGCAGTCTTCTATGATCTAAAATAGTGAATCTAACCAATGTCACTTTGTTTCCATTTTCCTAATACTTTTGGTATGATGGTAAATAAAAATTTGCCAACCATGTCAATTTCTTTCCATATAGTTCATAACATATTAACTAGTTAAAAAACATTGGGAAAATCATAAAGTTACAATGGTTTTTAGAAAAAAACCTCTCTTGGTCTTAATAATGGCTACTTATGTATAGTATACATATGGTAGACTTGCACTGCCATAATGCAGTCCCATAATATCCAGAAATAAGTTATACAATGGATGTTTGGGATTGCAAACAAAACAAATCATAAAACATGTCAATCTGATTACAAACATGAGTGAATGTTTATTTATTTTGCTGTTTTAGTTGTTCTCTTACAACTATTCTGCTATGCAACTTAGAATTTTACTTTCTTCTTTTTCTTTAGAATGTTTTTAAATAAATGTATATTGTTCTTGAGTTTCTAAAATATTGTGTGGCTTGTAATATCCTGTCCTTACCCTACTGCTTTGTCTTGGTGATATAATTTGGGATTTCTTTTAAACCTTTCATTCTTTAGAAGTATAAATTGAATAATAGGTGATTTCAAAGTGTGATCATGCATTCTAGATGTTTTATGTTATTTACTCAAAAGTCTCTTATTTTCCTATTTCCCCCTTCATGTACATCACCAGCTCTAAAACAGTCCATATTCATGGAATCAGTTAATTCCTACAATTAACTGGTTTTAAGATACCTGCAGTAAAGTTGAAATTAAAATCCAACCATAATTCATTAGTCCTATAGTTTTTATATTTCCATGCATATGATTTTTCATTTATTAAGGAAAAATAAATAGTTCTCAATAGGCTTTATTGAGAAATCTGATTCTTTTTATTTGCTATTAAATCTGATTTTATGGTCCAAGAAAAATCCTAAAGGAAGAAACTTTCAGAATAATTCTGAAATATGTTTTGCTTACTTATGGAATAAAATTCAGAAGAATAAAAAGTGACATATAATGGGATGTGCAATCAGAATTTTAAAAATTAGGTTGGATAGGGTTGCAGTAATTCAACTGACTGTTAGATGGCAGCAAAGAAAGTTTTCTATGTTTCTGCCCTCTAATGATTGTCTAGATTAATGCAACCAGAGGGAATTGCCCCGAGTGAGAAATGCATTGCCTCATTGAAATGTATCAATTATTAATCCTGCTTCTACATTTCAGAGGACACAGAGCCCATAAAATAGTCTATGCTATTTTGAATTCTTGCTATCTCTGGTAATGTGTTTAACAAACAAGCTACATATTTAACTAACTAACCATCAACATTTCTCAAAATCTCTCAAAGCAATAGTATGAGGGGTGAGGCACAATGGAAGAAAAAGTTCCCTTCATTTTAAAAGTTTGAAATATGCTAGTGTAAGAACCAAAATGCAGCCTTTGAGTTCTATATATTAATTCTAAGCTGGCTACACAAGTTAGCCATCTTCAGAATCTCCTAAACTGTCTTTGCTGTTTTAGTGAAAGAAATATTTAATTACCTTTATCATCTTATTCCATACAAACAACATTGACAACTTAATTTGGGAGAACCACAATTTAAATTGAACTCGAGCTAAGACAGAAATTGCTTTGCCAAAAAGGAGGAAATGGATTAACAACAAGAGGACACATATTTTCACATAATTTGCAAATGTTTATTGTATATAGATGCAAATTGAGAAATAAAAATGGTTATTGTGTATAGATCTAAATTTAGAATATAACTTACATATAATACATCTCACCCTTGTGTAGGAAGACTGCAACTAGATGATGCTTTCTTATTATGCTGTCTATGCTTTTAAATAGACTACAGACAGAACTCAAAATAGAAAATGCTGTCAAATAAAGCAGGTCTCAGCTATGGTTGAAGGGCCAAGCGAATGAAAAATGAACAAAGGAAACTAATTCATCCTTTTCAGTAGGGATAAAAACAGAAAATTTGGTAGAGAATTCTGCAGACCCTATTTGTTACGCAACTGAAAGTTGAGGCATGACTAGAGTTATGCTGGATATCAGATAAGAAACTGCTGATCTGCAATTGACTGTGCTATTTTAATTAATTTATATGAAGGAATTTGATGCCATCCTGCCAATACAGAATTAGATAGATTGGTCTACAAATATAAAAACAGCACAAATCCTACTGGGACTTTATTCCCAGATAAAGAATTAGATGTTTGTCCTATTTGGTCCTTTGTATAGTTGATTATTCATAAATCAGAGATTCAAATGTGTTTTCAAATATTCAGTTCCCAGTATTGGGAATTTAGACTTGAATAGCATTCAGACTTGAATTTATAATCAGATTTTCTAGCTCCTGAAAAAATGTTTAGGATAGGAAAAGATAAAACCTAAACAGAATTTGTATTTTTATGAGAAAAGAAACACAATTTTGGATTAATATGGTAAAGTATTGTTTTGAAAGTTTCTATAACATTTTCCCAAATTGACAAGTATAGCTAATCTAAAAATATAAAAGCCAAAAATGACTCATTCACTCACTCACTCACTCACTGACACATCACCAGATCTCCCAAACTATTGAAGCTAGGAATATGAAATTTCCTACATATTTTTGTCTTCCCATCTAGGGTCTCACTAAGACATGATTTTTAAAAATATTACATTTTACGCGAGTTAAGATTTATTGCCATATTTAAATTCAGGATGGGTAGAGGGCTGTGATTGTACAAAATATACGACACCGTTTGTTTCCTTTCTTCTGACTGGAGGGCTTTCGCAGCCTGTTGTTTTATTTTGGGGTTTTCCGTTCAGATCGCCATTAGCAGCAGTGCGAGTGGAAAGTCTTATAGAAAAGAAGAAACACGATAGGTTGCTTTTCTCCCTTTTAAACCTAACCCCCACAGTCCTACTCCCCTGCGACCTCTGCCCGCCTGGTTCCGCTGCGTCACTTTCAGCAGGTCCTATCTGGCTGTCTGCCTCGCAACCTGCCCTCCAAATGGGGCCGGGCTTTTGATCCTCCCATCTGGAACTCCGAATGGGGCCAGCCCTTGGATCCAGCCATCTGACCCTCCAAACGCGGCCAGGACTTCGATCCTTCCATCT
Organism: Pareas carinatus; assembly: GCA_032468095.1. Classification (NCBI taxonomy): domain Eukaryota; kingdom Metazoa; phylum Chordata; class Lepidosauria; order Squamata; family Pareidae; genus Pareas; species Pareas carinatus. Next base: position 308,791 of record JANHFO010006426.1, on the reverse strand, counting down.
GGAACTCTGAACGGGGTTGGCCTTTGGATCAGGTTCTCTGGCCCTCCAAATGGGGCTAGGCCTTCGATCCGCCCATCCGGCCCTCCAAACGGGGCCGACCCTTTTCTCCTTATGAGACGTAACAGTGAATGATTTTCAGAGGGGGGGGAGGAAGAGAGAGGAGGGAGAACGAAAGAAGGAGGGGGAAGAAAGAAAGAAAAAGGGAGAGAAAGAGAGGAGGAAAGAAAGAAAGAAAAAAAAACCTGGTTGTATGAACACACACACACACGTGTCATTTGCCCCGTTCTACCTGCTCTGCAAGGTGTGATCCTCCCAAGGGGTCTACAGCCCCCTACTCTAACCTAGTACCTATATCCAAAGGGAGACTAAACGGAAAGGAGAAGGTGCAAACCGGCAATATTCAAAAAAGCTTTCAGTGACATTAAACACTTATTTTATGGATTACCAGTGCATGCATAAATGCATCTTTTCAAAAATTTTGCTACACTTTAGGTAGCAATGCATTTGCAAATAATATAAAATTAGGTTGGATCAATATTCAACTGAAATTATGTCTCATTTTGCAAATGCCTATTTGAAAAAAAAATTGATTGACAGTATGTATACATGTATATGAATATGTGAATATCTATTAATATGAATCTATCTATTTCTACCTACCTACATCTACCTATCTACCTACCTACCTATCTACCTATGTACCTCGTCTATCTATATACACACACATATACACACATACATATATATATGTGCATGCATATTTATATTTATACCTACATGAGGAAGACACCCAGAAACAAAAAGCGGAGGCCAAGGCGAGGCGGGAGCGGTACAAGAAATCCCCATAGCAGAGCATGGGTATCAAAAGCTAGCAACAAAATAAAACACAGTTAAGCTATTTCAAGTATCATCAAGAGGTGGTTTATGGATTATAACTTGTTCAATTTTCTTTCTTGTTTTCATCTAGGTGGGTGAGAACAAGTGATAACTAAAATAATTCAAGTCACAAGTGATAAATAAAATAGTTTATTCAAGCTGAGTAGGTAAGAAAGAAAATTATTCCAAATTTTAAGTTTTCACTAAGAATCTATGGTCCTTGGTATTCAGAATACCTAATCACTATTTTAACCTGCAATTGTGAAGACGCTACAGGGTTTGTCTGTGAATTATATAGAACCACACTATTATAAATATTTTAACATAATACAGATTAAGGTCAAAGTTGTGAAGGTATAAAATACACATATTAATCATAATTTTTAAAAAGATGAACAAATTCCAACGTAGCACAAGCACAGATGTGTTAGACTGCATCTCTACTTGCATTTCACCAAACCGGAAAATGGTCAAACTTTTTCCTGCCATTCCCCCACGATCTTGCCTTCCTCTCGTCCCAACCCATGAATTACAGCAGTAGCAGTTGAATTCTGGGAGTTGAAGGTCCGCCTATCTTAAAGTTGCTACGGATGAGAAACACTGGATTAAAGTAATGCTTTCCACACATACCATCCATAAGGGCCGCTCCACGCGCTCTCAAACCTATTAGGCGTTATCATTCCTTATCTTGCAAGAATACCAGGCTGCCCGTCCTTGCTGGGATCCAAGGAAATTAGACAGGAAGGGCAAAGGGCCCAGGAAATTTCACGCTGCCTGGCGGTTTTTCCACCCTGGAGCAAATGTTACCACAACTTACTAGCGGGAACGGCCCCAAAGGCCTCCGATTCCTCTTTCCTGGGCCAGAGATTGAACGCACAAAAGCTCCTTCGCGTATTTATGCGGGCGGAGGAGACAAGGCGGTCTCTGGAAGGCGCTTTCTCTCTCTCTCTCGTCTTCGCAGGCGTTGAGGGGGATTTTGCTCTTCTCCGGCGGGACCCTCAGCCGGTCGGCAGCGAGAAGGGAAATACATCCCGGCCGCGTTCAGCGGGGAAGTCGCTCTCACCGGGTCGCCTCCCTCCGGAGGAGTAAAGCAGGGCTGCCTGGATCCCAAAGGGGCCCCAAGTCCTCCCGCCGGGCGCGCCGCCTCGCAGGGAGAAGCCAACTTTAAGGGGAAATGCCTCCCCTGCGCGCCGGGCCTCCTTCCTCCTCCTCGCCGCCGCCGGACAGACACCGGGTTCAACCCCCAGGCGGCCCCGCCTCGTCTGTGAGCTCAGCTGGGGAGCGAGGCGGATAAAGTATTTACTTGGTTACTACTCTAATCCAGCAAGACTCTGAGCAGTGTGGATGGGCTAGTGTTGATGACATGAAACTTCATATGTGGTGATATCAAGACTCTTATTCCATCCAGAATACTAGTTCTGGGGGAACCTCCCCTTATTGGGCCTTGGTGAGAGCAGACTCTGGGTTCGAGAGGCTAGGAATTTGTAGAAATACAGATTGATAGATATTGTCTTCTATTGCAGTGAAAGTTTTTGCATAATCACATATATACTAGCTTCAGCCTTTTCTGTATTGGGTAGCTTTAATTATTACCTGTGCCCTTGCTGCTGGATTGTTGTAGAGTGCTGCCCTTGAAATTGTCTGGAAGCTTCAGTGGGTGCAATATGCAGCAGCCTATTCCCTTTTGTAATACTACTACTACTACAGAAGTTGCACTGGCTGCCAGCTAGTTTCCAAGTACAATTAAGATGCTGCTTATCATGGATGGATAGATTGAACTTTGTCAAGGCAAGTACAGAAATAATGTAACTGCCTTCTCATAGTTGAGTCTGCCCATGCAGTAAGATCTGGGAGTGAGACTTTGCGGAGGATTCTACCACTAAAGAAATGCTATCTTAAATGACTCTGGTCTAGAACATTCTCAGTAATGTCTCCTTAATCTGGCATAGTTTACTTTGGATATATAAACAAGCCGTTCTTTATTTTCAGAGAACTGTAAAAGGTGTTTGAGGACAGGTAAAATCATACTGTCCACATGGTGCTGCAGTGGACTGATGCTTTATAATTAATTTGTTTTAATCTAAATTGTTAAAATTGTTTAAATAAATTAGTTTAACAGTCTGATCACAGAAATGTATTGGGATGAGAAAGTGAACTTTTAAAGAACCACAAAATACATAAGTTTTCATATAGGAAAGTATTCAAGGTATTTTAAGAAAATCATATAATGAAAGCCCACCTCAAAGGTTAGTAATAATTGTAGAGCAGGGGTCCCCAATCTTTTTGATACTGCAGCCTGGTGGTGGCAGTTTTGGCAGTGGAGACGGGCAGTGGCTTCACACACATAACCTAAACCCAATGCATTTGTGAATAAAGCTTCATGTACTCGCCCACCACTTTGGCAGCCAGGTTCCCAATGGGCCATGGACTAGTAGCGATCTGTGGCCTGAGGATTGAGGATCCTCCTTAGTTCTTCCTGATGTGGTGATAACTGGAAAATAGAACATTTTTGTTTTGTGTCAGCGGCATTTTGAAGTGTTTGAAATTATTATTTTTTCAAGCTTTATATTACTATTAGCTTTTTGTACCCGTGCTCTGCTACAGGTTTTGTATAATTCAGCATGTGAATAAGTTATTGAACATAGTCCTAGACTTATTTATTAAGAGGTAGTGGTTTTGTTTGTTATATGTGTCTTGAGGATGATCAGTGTGTCATTTTGAGTTACCTTA